>UZAF01016421.1:6201-59803 GCA_900617895.1 Haemonchus placei | reverse complement strand
TATCTGGCAAGTATGCTTGGTAAGAGAAAGAAGGAGGAAATCTGAGTGAGCTATTCAATAGAACTAGTATTGATACCTCGTAATCAGGTGAACTAATGCCAGCCATCAGTTAAGGCTCATCACATCAGTGATTAAGTGATGATCGCCTATTATGTCGACGGGTTTAGCAAAACACAGTACAGCGAAAAACACATAAATATGGCAAATACGGGGTTAAAACCAGAAAAAAAGCTTCAAAGTAGGAAATAGAGAGGTAAATCAAGGGTAGACCTCAACCCTCCCATCTAACGTATATTAGTGGCAGACACAGCGAAGTAAATGTATCAGCCAGTAGAGGATCTACTATATACGGCTTGCAAATACTGTAATGAGACAGAGCTGCCAAATAACTTAAAGGAGGAAAGATGAAGTCTTCAGGGTTGGTCAATCCCGTCTAAGGGACGCACCCGCATTCGACTTCCATTCAGATCCGTAGTGGTGTGTTGAGTGCGTATGTGGTCTATACAATGACTTGCGGTTTCCAGCCGATGTACAAGTCAGTGCTTTTACCCTCCCAGGAGAATCTGGTGCCAATTGACGGACTCCGGAGTGATAGATGGCTTGGTTGGCGCTAGGCGGATGTCGATCCAGAGTCCGAACTCGTGACCATGCGGGTGAGGTGCGCCATTTGCCACTACACCGTCTCTGTCCCTAGTGATCCTCTACCTATGCCAAATTAGTACTTACCTCAGACATTTCAGATGGCAATGTACAAATTGGAAGTTTCCGGAAACTTTAGGACTCTGTTCAGAATTATATCGACGTGGAGTGTAAACAAGATTGGGACAATATATTTATTAAGTAATTGTACAAATACAATGTCAACGAATAATGGAGAGTTAATCAGCCTTACAGGCAAACGGACTGGATTAGGATACATGATGATAGTTGTACTCCTCGAATTTGACACGTAGGTTGTGAACTAGCGGCATTATAAAGGCCACTATGGCATCGACCAGATACGTCGAGGAGAGGAGGCATGCAGTGAAAAATACAACATCTAACCAACTGATATCATGATTGTCTGTCGAACTCCTGAATGAAATTGTTGAATTTTGAATCTAATGTTTTGAACATGCCTAATAATCGTAAGTTTCAGCTTCGCAAAAGATTTGTTAAGCATTTTCATCTCCTGTCCTGCATCTACTGCCGACTTTTCGGCGTGAAATCTTTCTCTTATAGAGGTCCACGAACTCTTGGAGATTCCACTCATCGCTTTTGAACATGGAGTGGTAAATTATGGCTGTAATAGTGATATCAACCAAGGCTCAAAGTCAGCTTCTGGGTTGTGTTCAATGTAGGTTTGTTAGCTCATAAAATTTACGGCTAGCGTAGACAGGTGCTGTTTTCGAAAAGATTCCTCCAGTTGTCAAATCTGAGCCGGTCTAATTAATACCTTTAATATTGAAGGATAAAAGGATGAAGCTTTTGGCGTTAATCAATCCCGTCTCAAGGATGCGCCCCCGCACTCGACTTCCATTCAGAATCGTAGTGGCGTAGTGAGTGCGTATGTGGTCTATACAATGACTTGCGGTGGCCAGGCAATGTACAAGCCAGTGCTTTTATCCTCCCAGACGAGTCTGGTACCAATTATCCGACCCTAGAGGGATGGAGGGCTTGGTTGGCCTAAGCGGGTATCGATCCGGGATCCGAACCTCTGACCGTGAGTGTAATATAGTGCGCCACTTGCTACTACACCACCTCCGCCCACCTTTCATATTACTTCCCGGAAAAGTAGGCATGTTAATCAGGGATCTTTCTTCAATCACGAAACGGACTTCAAAATACCTTTTGAAAGCTCTTCCTATCGATGTGGTCAGCCCATAAACTATCCAATATTTCATCCAGAATTTAGCTCCTTCCATATTTTCGTCTTCCAAGACCACAATGGTGCAAATCGCAGGGAATGCCAATACCTTGAAATAGTTTTATTGGAAAGATAAAACATGCAGTTGTCCGTTTTCTTGGTTCGTTCTCGTCTAAGATTTGCCCACACGTTTAATTTCCGAATTCATTGGAATCACAAAAGTCTTTGAATGAGCTGACGGGCCTGTTAAATTGATATAGAGTTGGATTGGGCAGAGTCAGCGACCTCACTACACTTCAGCCTCTAGCTCAATACAGGTATTTTTCATTCGAGTAAATGTAAAATGTGGCTCATTAGCTGGCGGCCTATATTTGACCCTCGGTATCATCTCACACGGATGATGAGTGAAGATCTCTATTACCGATTCAGTACCTTTCAATTAAATTTTTGACATTTTTTGCTACTACGGTCAATAGGAATGTTCGTAGCATTTTTTACATTAATTGCTGAACACTAACATCTGATGAAAGTTCATTTCAATTGATTCTTTGCTTTACTCAGTTCATTAATAAAATAAATACACCAACCACTAGTGAATGCATGACAACGAGCGGATTCTGGCGAAGAACAGCAGCAATAATGACGAGGCATGCACCACAGAATAGATGTTCCCTTCGGATCCCTACGATCTGCTCCAACTCCTTCCATCTTAAACGTCTCTCATCCTCGCACGGAATGAAAGATTTTCGACTATCAGAGGTCCTCACCTTTTGTGGTGTTCAGTTTTCCTGTCATATAAAAAATTACAAACAACAATATTAATTTTCTCCCATGTAACATCATGCCAACCATTGATGAGACGCACTTTCACTGGCTCTTCACCTAAAGTTTTTGTTTAATTGCAAGAGAATTGTGGTATGTCTTTTACTATCTATTTTTGATGTGCCAGGCATATCACAAAAAGCGCCAAACCATAGCAAATTGTCGATCCATCCGAAAACAATTTTGTTGGTACTAGCGAATTTCGTTTTTTTTATTATAATTTGTGATTAATTCACCATTGCCATATATAGATGTAGTACTTCTTCCACATTACTTCTTGCCCATTTTTTAAAATTTTTGCTCTCTATAGTGTTGGAATGAAGCCGATGAATTGGGATTGAAAGTCGAGAAATGACTTACTATTCTCTGGAGCCGAGGAGATTGCAGTGCGAAGCCTTTCTATGATTGATGGCGGTCGTTCCTCAGGTGAATGGGCAGTGTACTGTAACTATCAGGTTGAGTAAAAAGTTTTGATCGGTTTATCAATCTTCACTTTAAAAAGTCTAATTTCCATTGAAAAGGATCTCTATTAGTAATGTAGTCTCCATCGTTGCCCCCAATACATGTCTAACGATCCGGTAGTTTTTTTGATTCCTGGAGCCCAGAACGGTGGCGGCCGCCCGTTCGAAAACCCGGAGGTCTCAGTTTTGAGTACCGAGCAATCATCTAAAATTTATATCGCGAAGATGATGTTTCAGAGCGAGAAACAAATGGTAATCAAACGGAGCGAGACCGAGCGAATAGGGAGAATGAGGCAGCACTTCCTTTTTCCTTTTCAAGTTCGGTAACTTACAGACAAAACAATTTCGCAATATGGAGTTGAGCGCTGTCGTGAAAAAGGCAAACATTTCAGGCTGCGAACGCTTCCCTCGAACAACATCGGCCAAACTCTGTAGCTGAGAAGCGTAAATCGTGATGGCTGCGGTGGAACCCTCAATAAGTTATACAAAGAACATAGAGCACTCTTTGAGAATGTTCCCCGACGACACAGTAAAACCTTGCTCGGAAGTACCACCAACCCACTCGGATGGGTGTGTACCGGGTATTTATTCGACAACGGTAATAAACGATCATATGAGTATTTTCAACGAATAAAGTACAAATTTCTAGAATAAACTGTAACATTCAATGCGTACCCAGCTTTTATGTCGTGGCCCGCGTGACTTACCTTTACATACCAATTTGTGACCGAAAGCAACCTACTACACTGATCGCAGAGCAAAACCCCTGCTGTCCTTTGATATCCTCCTCTCAAACTAAACGTGTGAAGATTACAGCTCCATCTGCTTCTATGTTGTTTGCAGTCCAGTGAATCGATGAGGTTGGGATAGGTGTGGACTAGGAAGTTGGGATTCTACTTTCCACTGAAGTTAATAGGTGTTCATGAATACCATCTTGAAGCAAGTATGTTCGAAAAAGGAAAACTGCCTACTTTCCTTCTCATGAAAACGTCTCCCAGAAGTCAAGGATAGTAGGATTCCATTGTTAGGGCTATCGCAGACGTCTCTCAAAGGAGCATTCACGTAGTAGAACGGAATTTAGCCGTTGCGGTCAATCTCAAAAATAAAGGCTAGCAGTTTATAGCAGTCTTTCTATTCTTTTTATTGGTCTCGTCGCGACCGTAGCTCTGCACAAAAGAGCATCGATGGTGGGGACGCAAGCGAGGCAACAAGTGAGATTCCTGGCACCCAAGCACCCAGAGGGAAGGCATTTGCTGACTGCTTGGAGGTGAAGCACCTCAATCCTGATGTGGAACAATGAGTCCGCTTTTCCCTCCCCTTCGAGGGATGATGAGCCAAAACGAAGAACGGGAAGAGAAGATGAACTGCGTCAGCTGTCAATGTTCCTTTTCCACTTAGGCGCATGAAGAACATTCTGGCAAATGACTTGTACAACGACAAGACAGTTTTACGCGCAGCCTATCCAGGAGGTGACCATCACGATTGTGCTACGTCTCCAAGAGAACCTTCAACTCCCTCCAATAGCTCTTTACTATGGAAGCTACGGTTTGCAAACTAATGGTGAAATCACTCCATCATTTTCAAATGAGGAAACCGAAGGCAGAGTATAGCCTCAATGCATGTTACGATAAGATGGAAAATCCTGGCAAGAAGAGGGACCTGGCTCAACGTATAGGAGAACAAAAATCCCAGCTCTCCTAAAAAGAGCGCACAGAACTGATACGATACGTAAACCGCTGATAGGAAGCATCGAATAGGCAGTGGATTACACACATATATGGATAGGTGAACCAGGGTATGGCGGTCAACTAGTTTGTATGCTTGAAGGCTAGGCCAAAAGCGGCATGAATGAATCCACCGGTACCCGTTCGGCCAATCAAAGGCAAGATGATCGGATAGCGAAGGTGACTGGACAGGAGAGGAAATGGTGAGATCAAGGTGTCAGGCAGAGCCTAACTACAAATTTGCAAGGACAGGACCTGAGATTGAAAAGAGAGGGTGGTATTAAAGCCAGAGAAAACAAAACGAAGAGTTTCAAGGTTTTCCTACTCTGACCCATGATATCCTATCAACGCAAAGAAGTGCCCCTTTCCTAAGCGGGCAGGAAAGAGGCTTATGCAGGCATAAGATCGGCTGCCAAACTCACGGTCATCTTGACTGGCCGCAGAACGTTCTTCTTTGACATGATTTCGTAGAGTAGGCTGTCAACGCCACCTGTTGGCTATGAATGCACAATGAAAATGCCGTTTGGAATGGTAAGCTATTCATATGCATTTCATCCTATCAGCGCATAAACACGTACCTGTTCTATCGATTTGTTAACTATTAACTAAGAACTAAAATGTGAAATAAAGTCTTCATTCATGTCGATTGAACGTCTATCACATCGGTCTGAAGTTTGATTTTCAGATTCGATGATGCCAAGCTTCAAACTTCCGACAGAAAGGCCAGTTTCAAGAAGAAAAAACGACAGAGCTTGAACAACAACTCAATAGTAATATTTAGAAGAAGCTGTGACAAACTAATCTGCAACCCTTTGCTGATTTTTCATGGAGATTAAAGACAGGATTTCTAGCCGATTTGTCTGTTTTTATCTACTGGTTAATTCCTTGCTAGAAGTCTACGACGACAAGGAGAATTTCGTAAAGAATTCTGTCGTTGCGATGACATTGAGAGTTGACCATTCTAAGCCGTCAGTTTCCGAAACTGTCTTTCACTGTCGCCATGGGTCACGACTAGTTGCTTCAATTTTCAACAGGGGTACCCTTGTGAGCGATGCATCATCCCAATGCCATTAGAACTTGTCCGCTGTTGGGTGTGGCAGACAGCCGATACAACCTTTCAGCCCTTACAACGCCCTATTCAGATAAGATTAGAATATGTAAATGAATGTACAAAAGCAACGCTAATTAGGAGCATACAAGTTTTCATGTGCTCATAACGCGTATCGGCCGATTGAAAACATGCAAGTTACTTGGGCTTCAAATAATTCAGTCGTCACAAAAGTTACGAGAAGGTCAAGACTGAAGGTCATCGAACTGAACGCCTTGTATAAAAAGCTAGATCGTTAGAGGGCGAGAAGTTCGTCTTTCGCTTAGTCGAAGCCCGACATTCGGCTTCTGAAGACATAGGTCTCAAATAGTGGCGGTCTCAAAACAAGGCCTTCATGAGAAGGAAAGCCGACGAGGTCAGGTAGATGGACAGAGCAATTTGACAAGCTCTAGAACAACTTCTCAAGAGAGCAGACGACTGACTCACCGCACTCTTGGTGGAAGATGAGGTTCGCCAAGCTCAAGACAAAGGTTAGGAAGGTGAGTAGGCATGGGCTCTTCACAACTCGTTGGAAAAATGAATTCCAGGGAATCGTGAATTGGACAAAAAATACGCATACAAGAGCTTAGCGGATCCTCAGGCTCTAGGACACCTAACTGCTGCAGAAGTTGGAACAGGTCGGCTGAGACCTTCCGAGTTGTGAGGAAAGAGCATAGGAATCGTTTGGTACTGGAAATCCGAAAATTTAAGATGAAAAAGTTTGCCTTCCAGACGGCTCTAGCCCCATCGCATTCTGAACAGGATGTGGGGACCGTCGAGCAGTAGGGGTGGTGAACACCATGAAACTGTACTAATGGCTAGTCGACTTAAAATTGAAGCAACCGGCCTCGAACACACCTAAGCACTACGACTTCCTGCCAGAAAGGTCTAAAACTGATATTGTCTTCATAGCTCGACAAGTAATATAGAAGTATAAAAAAAGCGTAGACCGTGATACCTTGCCGTCCTCGATTCGAATAAGACTTGAGCCGCCTTCCGCTACAAGTCAACACCTGACCTCCTTTGTCTAGGAAATGTACGATAGATTCAATCGCTCATATGCATCTCTCACACTTTAAGCATCACGGATCATGGTGCATCACGGATCAGCTCTGAGCACGATGTCCTTTCCTGCTTAACATGGATGTTATGAATCATAGGAAAAATAAACTCATAGAAAACCATCAAAGACCACGCTCCACGCAAATGTCATACCTCTAATAGTGAAAAGCAAAGAAAAACACGTTCTCCATCAGCACTGTCTGCAGAAAAGCTGCAGAAATGGCAGATAGTGCTAACGGAAAACGGGCTCCCGCTGAACGTGAACAATACCGAGTTTCTTCTGAGAGTGACCTTACCGCTGATGGTGGTGTGATCCGAGTTGTAAAGTTGCTGTAGTTCATGGATGAAGTGAATAGTGTGCACCATGGGAATCCCCTGCGAACGACGGGCCACCAATGTAGCTATCGCGACAGTAAACCCTCATCCTTCTCTCTCATCCTTCTGTTTCAACTCATAACTACAAATTGGCACGACACTATTACCATACGTATTGATACTTGTGCCGGGCAAACGTTCATGGTGGTAAAGTTATAAGTGTTCGATTTTGTAAGCAATGACTGTAAGATGAATGTAATATGTTCTATTTATGCATCACTTGATTCCCTTTGGTGTGGTTTTCTCGCTAACTGGCCACTGCAATAGTTTAAAACTGACGATCGAAGACATACATATGGATCAGGTATTCGATCATAAATATTAATACTAGTCCTGGTCCTTTTGAGAGGTTGACCACGCACTAATCCATCCATAGAGAATTGGACTCCTTTTTCAAAAATGATAGAACCCTTTCATCTGCTGTACGAGTTTGTCTGTGCACCGAAGACTGGGCAATTTCCTTCATATAGTTGAGAGACCATGGGCGGCCGGTGGGTGCAGGTACTAGATTTGAATACCACCATAGGTTGGTTTAGGTTAGAAGAGTCTTATTGTCCTCTTTATCCCTTTCTCAAAAATGATAGAACCCTTCTCGTCTAACCACAACGGCTGTTATCGTCATCCATTATAGTTAGTTAGGGGGCATAAAATGGAATGCATGAACAGATTAATGAGAAATATCAAAAACCCACTCCTTCCCCGCCACTTTAGGAGGGAATCTGTTGCCGCTAGGTCATGGTGGCACTTGCTTCCATGACAGACAAACACTTCACTTCAACCAGCACTACTTTCAAATTTTTATCGTTAATAGGTTTTCGAGAAATTCATTCAGCAGTCCCAATTTCTTTTTGTTGGCTTGTTCGTGGGCGGCATTTCGTAATTCAGAAACAAACAGTGAAGAATAAAGAGAGAATCTTTCGAGAGTTAACCAGACTGAACCCTCGCATTGATTTCCATACGGAATTGTGGTGAAAATGCATGTGTGGCCCATATAACAACAAACGGCAGCCTCCGCAGGTTATCATTTTCTTTTCGAATCAATTATCATTCGAACTCAGGAGAATCCTTTGAAGAAGTCATTCTGCCCGATTTCCTCTTGTGTATCCGAAAACGTCTTATTGTTTCGGGAAATGTGAGAACCAGAATAGAGGACTTGCGGAATGTGCTGATATGTGCGTTAATCAGTGTTTGATAAGCTGTTTCTATCCCACAGCTTGAGCACAACGACTTTAATTTTCATGATGGATAGTACAAACAGGATTCGATGGGATCATCCGATATGTGCGCTAGTCAGTGTTTGATGAGCTGTTTCTATCCCACGTTGTCACACAGTTTGAGAACGACGACTTTAATTTTCATGATGGATAGGACAGACAGGATTCTATGGGATCATCCGATTATGTCTGTTGGATAAGAAAAAAAATAGTGAAGGCACTCAGTGATTGTGCAAAAGTGCTCCGATATTAGTTACGCTGCCTACGTACTTTCTGCATAATGGTGAACGTTTTCATGACAACTGGGAGGTTATGTGGACTTACTTGCGTCCGAGGATGCGCGCGTCAAATTGCGCGGCGAAGCTCGTAACGACTTGAACGACTTCAGCGCCTATCATAGGGGCCCAAATTCGAAGTGGAGTAGATTAGAAAGTTCATCTGACCCTACTGAATCCACTTAGAGTTTGTGCCCCGAAAATTGGGTGTCAGACTCGTTCAAATCGTCACAAATTCGCCACGCAATTTGCCGCGCACGTCCTCGGACCCACGTAGTGCACGTCCCCCCAACTGGGAAGAGAAGTTTCCCTTCAAACTAGTACTGTTGTCCATTGAGCCACAGCCACTTCAGCTATGCATCTTTCGATAGAACGAATATCCTTCAAAGTTACGTCTACATACTCAGACTACGCTCACACCTTTGGTTTTTTTTACTTTGATGGAAAACGGAAGAGCCACATTGCACACTTTTCTGGTGGAACATTAAGGTGACGAGCAGTTAAGATGATAGCCCCTTCGTCTGTCAGACCCTCTAGAATATGCTCAACTGAAAATTTTCCATGATGATAAACTATTAGTTCTGTCCTGATACCGCAACACTTGCAAGCAGACCCTCTGCTCCATCTATACACCGGAATAACTATTATAATACTCTTACAGATTAGCACTGCCCTTCATCGCCCTTAATCAATCAAGTCTTTCTAAGCTCCTTTTCCTACTACATATAAGGGCAGCATGAAACGAAAGCTGATGGAAACGTCGCTTCTCCTTGTATACGCGGTGCATCTCTTTTCCTAGCTATCTCGGATGGTGTGAATTTTCTCGCCTCTCCAACCATATTAGTCGTAGCAACAGCATTTTGGTACACGACAATCAAAAAATCCTACTGTATATAGTTCGCTGAGTGTGTCTGTTGGTTTGTCGGTGTGTGTTTGACCGGAAATTCGTAACTGCTGTTCCCGAGGACCTAGAGCGTTCAAATTCGGTGGGAGTGCGGGGGGCAGGATGGGAAGATTTATGGTAGGTGGTAGGTCCGGACTCCATCCACAGGGGGCATGGCGAAAAAATTTTTGGGCCGCAACTTCATAATTCCTGTTTACGTTGACATAAAGCAATTAAACTTGGTTGGATTACAGCTATTCGTTTTAACAATGAAATTGGGGATTCTATCAAGTGATGTAGGATGTGAAGGGATCGTAGGCACTCGGTGACAGTAGCCGATGACAACTACCAACTACTGAGGAAGATAAGAGGCCTAAGAGAGCGAGAGCCACCTACCGATGAAAATCCTGACCCTTCGGTATTTACAATGTAGCTTTGACTAATCAGTGTGCTTCATTCGATTAGATGGAATGGTAGAGTAGGGTGACAAAAGTGAGTGGTAAGTACAGCGGTAGGTAGCCATTACCGGTACTACGATAAGCAGATGAGGATTTTGTTCATTTCTTGATTACAACCGCTACCTAACAAGATTTGTAACTCAATGGAGGATCCTTTTCGGTCGATATCATTTTTAACAAAGCTTAACAGACCACCAATAATCTGGAATTTTCACCAATGATATCTCCGTAAAAAAGGTCCATTGCTAATGAAATCTGATAATGGTGTTCTCATCACTCGAAACATTTGTGAGTACCGCCCATGGCTTTGATTGCCTAAAAATCGAGTCTTTAATGGGTATTTACTTTTAAGAACGAGTGAAAAAGATGAGCTCTCACTTAAAGACATAAGCACTGACTTACACTGAAATACCATTCGCAATGCCCTGTTAGTCCTGTATCAAACTTCGTGTACAAGAAAATATTATTCGCTCCAAAGAAGGAGTAGGGGGTTAGCCGATAACTACAACTTTGCCGAAGAAGGAGGGAAGCCCACCGTCAGCAGGGCGAACCGAGTGGTAGATCTATAAATGAATAACATCCGGCTTACCCCATTGGCACCGTGACCATTTGCCTTCGAAACGGCTGCTATAAAGATCCTCTGAGTTCATATCAAAACCCAATTTTCTTCACAAAGGAATTTCAGATCTCCAAAAGTTTAGCAAACATGAATCTCTACACGGAAGCTGGAGGCCTTTTTGGCACACACGTTACATGGAGTGACATCGAAGGAGACATGCAACGCGAACTAAACACCACCGCTTCATTCGGACCAAATAAGTCGGCTAAAGATATAGGAGAATGCAGTGTATGTTATAAGAATGTTTCCGCTTGGATTAAGTGAAATTCTATTCTGAATCAGAGACAAGTTGGGAAAATTCGTATCGTTGAAAAGAAGTCGAAATCTTTGTATATGGCAAGAGTAAGGCTAACACATTATTTACCCATTAAATTTCGATTTATCAACGATTAACAGGGCTTATATGTGTTTTTATTCGATGCAAGTTTGATTATATTGAAATATTGTATTTATATTCAAGTTCTCCTACCACCTCACCGAGGGTAGAGGTGAAAAGGGAGACGGGTGAGCGATCCTGCTTTGGTCACTCTTAGTCTGTGTGATATTAATGACGATTCCGCACACTTGCTTTATCTTTTCTTTCGGTTTTTAATATTTGTTCATGTGCTTTAATCCAAGGTCCCAGTACTCTTAATCATGCGCAATTCTGTCTTAACCGACATACCGATTCGCGTTCGAAGCTGTGATAGGTACGGATGTGAGGAACAGGAGGGATAAAGGCCTCTTTGCCTGAGTCCCCCTTGTCCGTCCTCCTGTGGCTGCCGATGAACTCGTTCTTCACTCGTGATGTTGCGCACAGCAAGCTCTGCTAAAGCATGTCTGGATTATTCGTTTTGGACTAAAGATGAGAACTAGCTTGAGGCTCGCTTACTAAAGGGGAAACCGCTTGCGGAAAGGATACGAATGAGAGACGGTAGAAAAAACGCTACTACTTGAAAAAGGGGGTTGGACAAGTTTAAGGCGCAAAAAAGGCGTAGAGGGAGTGTCCGGCTACTTTCATGGTCCACCGTCCGGGGGCGGCGCTTCCCGCTTGTTTATGAACTGAACCGTGATCGATACCGTAGGTCGAGAATTTCCCCGGCCGGCGCGCTCTCGCTCGCTCGCGGGCTGGCCGGCGGACTATGAAAGCAGCCTTTGGGCGAGCTCCCGCAACGTCTGCAATTGCGTATAACACAACCAAAGAGGTGATTTAATTTTCTTGGGAGACATGCATATCATGCGTCCGAAGACGCGCGCGGCAAATTGCGCGGAGAAGTTCGTAACGATTTGTGCTACTCTGAAGCCTATTCTTGGGGCACAAACTCAAAGTAGAGTAATTAAGTAGGGGTAGATGATCTTTCTAATCTGCTCTACTTCAAATTTGGGCTCCAATGATAGGCGCTAAAGTCCTTCAAATCGATGCGAACTTCGCCGCGCAATTTGCCGCGCATCTTCTTCCACATACCCCATTTCTTTTGCTGATCGTATTTCCTTCCCCAGTATTATTCTGTTGCACTGTGGTCATTCTTCTGCGTTTCAGATTCATTGGATCGGAAAGGTATGTAAAAATCCTTTATGTTAATTTTTCACGATAAAATGTACATATTTACGGATGAGAATGTAGTTTACGATAAAATGTAAATATTTACTTGTGAAAATGTAGTTGGGGTGTTTCAGCGCCTTTTTGTGCTCTGCGTCTCTGACATCAGACGGTAGAGTGCATAGAGACCGCGCTTGGGAGCAGAGATGGTATGATGCCAAGCTTTTTGCTTTTTGCTGATAATCATCTCATCTTCCCTCGTTCTTCTCCCCTAGCGCGGTCTCTACGCACTCTGCCATCTGGTGTCAGAGGCGCGGAGCAGAGTCCGGCAAGTAGACTTTATAGTCAGCCTAACAGTGGGTGTGACACTCTCACGATACGATCTCTGTCCCCTTGTTGTTACCTAGCTGGGACGTTTTTCGACCTCACACCGCCACAGAACGGACTCGATTTCATAATATACGAAAAACTCAGAGCAATTTTTATCGTTAACCATGCCTTTCAGTATGAAATTCTACCGTCTTTCGTTCATATTCTTCCCGCAAGCGGGAAGAGCTAGACCTCGTTCATCATTGTCACAAAGAAGCGCCTCGCTTCCAAAGCCGAAAGCCAGAATTGCCGCCTTTAGATTGATTTGGGCAAACCGAGATGACGACCGTTGACCATGCTCATTGGCTTTCCCTTCGTACAGAAAGGTTTGGCTAGCTGTGAGGAATGAAACCGTGAAGCACATACATGTGTCAGATTTGAAGTTATTCAATATTCTTGCACTTTTTTTGCTGAGATAACCTCATCAGAATGCTATCTATATAACTCGGGTGATATCCCTTATGTGACAACAGCCATGTACTTCTACTGGAGTTGGCTGAAATTTTTGAAAGTATCGAAACTAGTTAGTAATCGGAATTTTTCACTGCATCTCTTGAGACACCTAGAACCAAATTGGGAATATCTACCCTATGCGCCGTGCTAGCGGCTCTACCACAATCCAGTTAATCATTGATTCGATAGCAAAAGTGACACGCACGGGGAGAACAACAAGGTCATTATAGAAAAGATCGCCATCTCGCCAAACACATAGTTAATTCCATTGTCAAAAGGAAATGGAAATCCAAAAATTTTTGAGATGCTTCGAGCTCTTCGATAAAAACACAGCAGCGGAGGCCATGTCATTGACTGAAGCCGTAGCTTGGCCTGAAAAAATCTTTATCAAGAGTGTGCCATCTGTAGTTCTGGCTTTCACAAGAGAACTTCTCCTCATCTGTAGAAAAAGAATGTATTCTAAGTTTCAATAAAAAATGTGAGTCCGTAGGAGATTTTTTTGGTAACAAACTTTCTGATGTGCCTGATCCTTGCGATTTCTTATGTTCCAGGGATTCATGTCGAAAGTCTTGCTCATTGAACCCGATTGGCAGCACCGAGACAAAGAAGTACCAGAAAAATTTGTAGTTAAGGTGTGTTTGGGAACACTAAACTACTGATATTTCCAAAATTCGATGTTTGGCCAAAACGTTCTGCTACGAAATGAAGGCCTTTTCGAATTAATTTCTAAAATTTTCCCGTAAAGCAGTTATTGAAGTATGTTCACTCAAGAAACGAACATCCGCCTCTTATCCTCTTAGCAAACCACTGATGCCATTTGTCCAGAAGTCGGGAAACTGTGACTCAAAGAAGTAATTGTTAGCACTTAAAGAAGTAATTGGTAGCACTTTTCAGATCATATTAAGTTTTTTCCCAATAATGGTTTGCTTGAGCAGGCTGAGCAAATGGTAGCACATGGTAAGGAACAATATTCTGGAGTATTATTGATGAACAATCTGAAATGAGCTGAGCCGGTGGACATTTAATAGGCGTGTTTAGCGAAATTTTGACGTGCATTGGGCTTCTGTAGTAGGAAGCTAAATTACGGTTTTAGACGTCTTCCTCTTACCCTGTTACACGAATACTAAGGGTAAGCGATAGCTGTGACACCTGGTCTGCATTTAGCAACTAATAGTGAATGGGTCCCTTCACGTCACACAAAAGTATAAGACGATGCTTGCGTTACTTCGAAGGATAGTACCTCTTTCCGTGAAGCGATCCAGCGGATTGTTCACCGTTGATCGGTGAAAAGTGCTAGTATCGAATAGGTTGCGGATATCTGAACTGTTACACTCGCGTTTCTCTCTTGGCGTGCTTAGTTAAAAATGCTATTCAAAGTTCAGCATTGTCTATTCAATGGCGGTACTGCTGCGAAAGCCCTTGTGAGTGTCTTTGTTAACCCATGTATTGATTTTCCGGTAAATGTCCTATAAATTCATCACCCTGACTATTGTGTTCATTTTTAACGCTTCGAATTTCTGTCGCAGAACTTTCTGGTCAGGCCACTATTTAACAGCAGCTCCTCAGTGCCAACACCTGCAGCTCCTTGACAAAATCCATAACCAGCTCCACTCCTCCACATTTACTTACGCAGTAATTTTTCATGGATTCAAAATTAATGACCTTTCACACTCTGATAGGAGCCCTCCGCAATTGGCGTTGTGACAAATTGCCAGCCAGTACCTCATATTAACATTTCCCTTTTACCGTATGTCACTAACATGATTTCAGATTGTAACCCAACTTTCCCTGCAGAAACTTTCGGCAGAGATTGCAGAGGAGAAGAATGTAAAGAACGTATTCGACATTCCCGAGTTTAAGATTAGCATGGAAAAACTTCAGAAAAAGGCAAGCACTTCGAAATCAAAACGATACTGCTCAGCTATTGGTGAAACTTGTTTCTTTTTAGTTTTTTTTNTTTTTTTTGACCCGCAAACTGTCGAAATTGACAGTTTTTGATTAGTCACTACTTAAGTCGTCACGATGGTCATATGAGCAATAGAAACAGTCGCAAAAATCAAACAAAAACCACTGTCTATTTCTGTAGATCGTAACACTTCGAACAATACCTTTTAGCGTGCTCTTCCGCCATGAACGGTTATCAGAGGAACATTTCGTTTACATGGTTGAAGGACTAGCGTAGGCCTCATCTCTACTCGTAGCTACTGTTATATGAAAGAGTAGGATAATACGGAGACGTAGTCGGTTTTAGAGTCACAATGCGGAAGTAACAGTCTACGATCATCTGCTCAAGCTTCCTGAAGGGGAAATGGATCTTTTAAAGGTTGGTGTTCAGTTATTTCGATTGTAATGATTACACATTCACATTACGCTAGCGAACAAGTATTTCGTCAAAAGCCTGAAGCGTTAAAAATTTTGTATAAATTTTTAACGATTTGAACAAGATAGCGGTGATAAACTTTTAGCAAGTTCTTCGAGCAATCAACACATGAGTGAACAAGGGCAGCACGTAAGCTTCTCATCAATGATTGGACAACACTGGACTCGTAATATCATCATTACTGAGCTCGCCAAGGGAAAAAGCGATCGAAATTATCATCAGCCTTTTCGCTAAGAACACTAGTAACCGAATATCGGTCAACATTTGGTTGAACCTCTCTAATGCACGAGACATTCGCCATCAAAACTTTTGCTCCCCCTTCTCAGACATCACTTTTTTCTTTTTTGGAAAAAAAATTCGTGAAATACGTGATCTGAAAATGCTAGTCAATGAGTCCTCTGAATCATGATTTCCTGAGTTCTGGGCAACAGGCCTCAGTAATTCGCTCTAAGGATGCGAGAAGGCTGTTGATTTTTCCGGTGTGTGTACTTTTAATAGTGGGAGAATTCTGGCAATCAATTCGAGTGATTCCCTTTGTCAGAGGTCTCTCTTACCAGGCTAATGTTATCTTAACCAGTAGCCCCTTCAATACTCGTATTTAGTCCTGTTGTAAGGTTGACTGTTTTCTAGATTTATCACATGAAGAAGTTTACCGATTCCAATCCACTTAAAGGATATATAATCATGGAGTATATTGAAAACATAGTCTCTGTACATTTCTATGAAATACTTACACCGGCTGAAGTGGAACAGGTATGTGACATACTGACTTTATCAGGTCGGAGATTCTTTATGCAGTTTAGTAGGTTAACCATGAAGGTTCTTCAACTGCAACATCGGAATTTTCCCGCTCATTTTTCGTCGTTCATAGGTTTATATATTCAAGATTCTCCGCAACAAAGCCGTTCTTGAAGCGACCACGCTAAACTTCACATCAGAGGAAAAAAAACAGCTCGCAGAATCTTCTTTCGAGGAGTATTATGCAGCATTCTTCTCAACAGAGGTGAGAAACCAACTGCTCATTTTAGTCCTGCTTTATTTTGGCTCGTCTCTATATTTGACCAATTGCAACTGTCTAGGCAGTGGAACTTGTAATGGCCGCATTCCGAAACTTCGAAAGTGGCAGATTCAGAGAAAAAGCTTTTCGTTTGGAGAAGATTGTCTCAGATTTGAGTGACTTATCAAGAGTGGATTCACTCTCGGAAGAGTGTGGTGAGCTATGTATTGTCAGTCTTCTAACCACTTTGAGGAACTGTAAATAGTTGTTTCAGCAACTTTGAGTACTTTAAGCACTGTTATCAAATGTCGTAATCCAGGTTGAGATTAGTGTAGTATCCGCCTCATATATTAAATTCGCGGTAGCTTAAGTACACTGTCTCTTTAGTCACTCATTTTCTCTAGCCGGCGTCGGTAATGGCATCATTCGCTCCACCGCGAGTCGCATTGATCTGGCGGATCGTAAAACTCATCACGGTGATTTCTCGACCTAGATACACTTGGCGTGTGCATTTGGAGCCATTCGTTCCATCAAATGTGAAACCTTCATGTACCAATCCGTTTCTTGTAATCAATCTCGATTAGGTTCAGTCGTAAGCCGTTCCTCCCCCAAGCGTTGTCAAATTCTTCAGCATTCGTTTCGCCTGCTCAGTGTTTGGTGCTATAAGCATAAAGTCGTCTGTAAAGCGGAAATGATGTGAGTAGCAATCGTCAACTTTCACCGGAATGCGTTTTCAAGCTTGATGACGCATTTATCCTTAAAAGCGGCACTGAAAGGTTTAGGTGAAATGGTATCGTCCTGCCAGACCCCTCCCTTCAAACTGACAATGAGTTCCCTGTAAAATGGTGAAAAGCTGGTCGTGATATTGTTGTATGGATCAAAAAGCATCCCTATTCACTGACTAAGGACACTACGATTGTCCGAGTATCAAAACCTTTCTTTGGATCTCAGATTTTGAGCGCCATGCTTTCCAGATGGGCGCTTCCAAGTGCGCACTAATGGCTAACTGTATGTACATTAGAGTGTAATTCGACTATTAAAAAGACGAAGATGTAGACGTGGTCTACTTTGACTCATCAAAAGCATTAATGTGATCATGGAGTTCTAGTCAGCGCACCTAAGCATGCACTAAATGAGTTAATAATTGAATAAATATAGTCGATAAATGCAGTCATGAAAGCATGCTTTATTTTTGCGCTACTCCAGTGTGCCTTGCGTCAGTAAGGATGTGATCAGCTGTCGTGAACCCTCTCTAGAACCTGCTCGCGCGGCTGTCCTTAATCTATAATTCCTCCAATTCTGTTTAGGACGACTGGTGCGAAATGTTTATAGGGCCAGTTTGGTTATGCACGCTAACGCGTGGATGTATATCACGACCGCTAATCTACGATGGCGTCATTCAGCGGAATATTTGATGTATCAGAACGAGATGGATTCTCTGATTCAAACAATGGGACCGCTAAAAAGCATCCGCGGTTTTGTATTTCATTTGAACAAAATTATTAGCGGTTGACCATTGCCCCGTCCACCACTGTGCAGTTGACGATAACCCCGTGACCTCGACGCAGTGCCGTCCCACTATGAAAGTTCGACCAATCTACTGTTACCTGCCCCTTACAATTTCCTCCGCATTCTAGAAAGTTTTGAATAGAATTATGCATTTTGCACCTTAACTCCACCCACCTAAAGGATTCGATCACACTTCTTCTGCCACCTCCAACCACTTTTCTCCGTATTCTACAAAGTTTCTGAACAGAGTCATGAACTTTTGATTTACGGTCCACCCACTAAGCTGCGAATCCCGCCCAGTTACGGGGCTTGACCTCATTTGTTCCACTACCTCTCACCACTTTTCCCACATCCTGCAACTTTTCCACACAGATTATGAGTTTTTATCTAGCCTCCGACCACCTTGATGCAAAAGCCGCCCACTTCTCCCACTTCTTGGACTTGAATACATTTATTCAACCACCTTTAACCACTTTTCCGCATTATAGAACGTCTTTGAACAGAGTTAAGAGCTTTTGATCTACGCCCCGCCCACTTAAGTGCGAGCCCTGCCTACTCCTGGGGTTTGACTACATTTGTTCCTCTACCTCTAACCACTTTACGCATGCCCGACACGCATGAGGCCTTACTCACTCCTTTTATTTTTTCTGGCCTCCACGCCTAGTTGAATCGGGTTATGAGCTTGTGTGGAAAGTTCCGCCCACTGCAGGGACGCTCTGCCACCGTCAGTGATTCTCCTTCATTTCATTTGGTAACCCATCCCTCACCTTTGCTCATTTTTTCTCTGCGTCTGGCCTGTTATGAGACCGACTAAAAAAGATTTGCCCAACACCGTCCACACCTGTGCATGTTCCGAGCCTGTGAGCAGAGCTCCGCTAAGCTCAGATGTGGTTTTGGTCTTGCCCTATGCTCAACCCATTCCAAACTTGATTCATCCTTTATACTTTATATACACTTTATATACAGTAGCGCTCAAAAGTCTTCGGTGAAATGCTTTGACGCTTTTTCGTTCATAACTTTTTTCTTAGTAGACCAAATCGCGCGAATTTTGGATATGTTTAACTAGAGCATATTTCACCCTACCCGACCCTATTTGACTGCGAAGCTGCAATATCCACAGCTAGAGCAAGATGTCTGTTGCGGTAGCAGATTTTGCTAAAACTAGAGTTGTTGACGTCTGCACTTATTCCCATCTTATGTGCGTTTTTCTCATCTATGGTGTTCGGCATTACCGCTCGTACATTTGAGACATGACAAAAAGGAAAGAGATTCTAGAAGGATTATCATCTGTATTTTCAGTCGATTTTGAGTTCATGCTCTTTGGAATATCTGGAACATGATTAGATTGCATTTTAATAGTGGTGAATATTCACAGTACACCCACGCTCCAAATATAGAAATTCCGCATGATTAGATCCAGTAGGAAAGAAGTTACGACTGAGAAATACGGCTGAAGAACCATTTCACCGAAGACTTTTGAGCGCTACTGTATATTAAAGTTTACAAGCAGAAAGTAGATTGGGCGGAAGTTTCATACATCACCTCGATTTCCCTTCTCATACACCAACGCAGTCTTGCTAGTTTGCGCGACGTGAGTACCTAACATTTCATTAGGCACACTGCTACGGTCCGTAATTGTGGACGGCACTTCACGTCTACCTGCCTGCCTACCATCTGAAACAGGATGGAAGTGCCGTTTTTTCAGTTCTTTTTTTTAAACTTAGACGAACCATCAGGTCGTTCTAGTTCTGAACGAATCCTCATCGACCTGATGGTTCGTCTAAGTTTAAAAAAGAGAACTGAAAAAACGGCACTTTCATCCTGTTTCAGATGGTAGGCAGGAAGGTAGACGTGCCTGTCAAAAGCGTACTAGGAGAATTTGTAGATGACATTTGCATTGCGTTGATATGCAGTAATAGGTCCAGAACGACAAAGCGAGGTCTCTCGGTTGTGCTGTTGGCGAAGCTCCGGCAAATGTTATGAATGCTCAACGGTTATGGCTAGAACTCAAGAGCTGCTGCTTTGCTCTTTTACTAATGTTAATTATCACTTTTCTGCATAGATTGGCAAGCTGGGGCCTCAGTTGGTGATAGATGCAGATCGGCTACTCCATCCTGTCGCATCAACCCAAAAATTTTGAGAAGAGAAGATGTGAACTATTCCATTATGAAACTGTTCATCACGTAGCCCATGCCCATCACAAATGAGAAGGCTCACGAAACTGCTCGTTACCATAGATAGTGTGGGTGGACGTGATAAACTTGGACAGTCTTCCAGCCTGCTCATTCTATTCCTTTTCTTGGGTTTCGATGGTAGCTCTTCAGCCGTTCCTCTACACCGAAATTTAGCGTTGAAATCACTGACGATGAACTCGAATAAAGTGCATATGATCCTCACTATAGGGATTCTTAAGCTCATATGAAACGGTCCCACCTCCTCTTCTTTCTAGCTGGATGCTAATGTATGGGCAACGAAGACTGTCAATGCTCACACACGTATGCATGGATGCAAATGCAGGGAGTGCGATGGTATGATACAGCAGAAATTGGTAGCCGAACCCATGAATTCACCTGCGTCTCTGAGTAACGCTGATTTCTGGTCCACAATTTACTCCCTAGCCGACTCCGAACACGCCGCGCACCATTCTCACCATTCTCACCGACTAAAAATTACTCATCGTAACCAAAGTATCATTCTTTTTTACCGTCAGTAGTTGACTTTGCCTCCCCCCCGCCTTCAATAACTTGCCACTGAGAACAATGACGCTTAGTTCTACTCTGTATTTGTTGGAATTGTAATCAACCCGAAAGTGGTATTACAGTAGCTGAAGTTAAACGCTTTCAGCGTACCCACTTTACCAGTTCTGTATCCGGTTTTCCTCGTTGCCGTTTTCTCAATAAATTATCTTCATAGTGCATGTAATATAAACTTTCGAAGGAATGGATAGAGTTTTGTGCCATGGAGATTTATGGTCTATGAATACTCTCTGGAGGTTGGAAGAGAACGGGCTCTCTCTCGCTGCTATCATAGATTATCAGGTATGGTTTCAAATGAATAAGCTTCTTGTGAGATTGACCTTTTAGATACTTTTTAGCTAGAATCGAACATCGGAGGCGTTAGAAATTTTTTTGATGACAATGAGCTTATATACATATCTGATTACATTAGTCGGCATGTTTCAATGACGCAATACCGATCACAGAGGAAACTTGCTTGGATATCAGTAAGGCCACTGATTTTCGGATGTATGAAAGGAGCCCTGATTTCTTATTAGTAGTCACAGAGGGGCCTGAGCTATGAAGCTTCCGAATGTCAACGTTCTTTTAACGAGAATGATGACAATGTACATTTGTCAATTATCCATTTCAGGCAGCTCACTTTGGATGCGCTGGAACAGATCTCGTGCGTTTATTTGTCACATGCCTAAGCGGAAAACACCGACGAGCACATTGGGAAGAACTCTTGGAAGTCTTTTATGGATATCTCCTAGAAGAACTTGGCGGTAGAAAAGTGCCATATTCGCTTGAACAGGTATTAGAAGTTTGGAATCGAGACAAGGAGTACGAACAGCGGGATCCCAAGATGCGATTATAGGTAATGGGTCAGATTAAACTTGAAATGGATGGAGCATAAGGCAAGATCGACATAGCACATGTTGTCGTAACAGTGCTCCATCTACAGTGGAAAGGGAATTATCTGATAGCACGCTGATTAGGCTATGCCAAGGGTAGTTCCTTTTGATCTGGCCTCAGAACAGCTCAAAGAAGGAAGAACAAAGTTCAGGAATGGGTAAAAAATAAAATGAATGAAAGTGGCCGCGGGCGAAGCGGTTTCACAGTCGGCTGCATTCTCTGAATTAATTCAAACTCGATTCCAACACATCTTGTAGGCCAGAAAGTTTTGTTCAAGTGACGAAGGTCTACATGTGATGAGCAGGCCTAATCTACATCTACATGTGCTGAGCTTGCCTAATTTCGCACATGATAGGTGGGGTATGCCTTCATGCAGGTTTATAATTTTTTTCAAACACATTGTGAAATCCTGCAAAAGTAGGTAGAGGCTATCAAGAAAAGTAGCCAAATCCTAAGTCGATATGGGTTAACGGATCGGATTTAGATCAGAAATTTATGCCTGTTCAAAAACGTCCCGGAATCCAGAAGAGTAGTCTGAGGGTATCAAAGAAAGAGCGGCCAAATCATGGTGGTGGGTGTGTACACTGGTACGAGAGGGACTAAAGCCAAAATTTACGACCGTACTGAAATGTTCTTTGTTGCCGACACATGTTGGCTTGAACAGGTAAAACGGCCTTATCATCAAATAAGCAGTTCTGACTTATCAGCAGAAACGGTTGAAACGCAGTTAAATGACTCACGCTGAACGACTTTACATTTAGAAATCAGCCGACTGTGGAATAGATAGATGGAATCAGTAACGATAATTCATGATAATGAAAAAGCGTCGAACCTGTTGGCTGTAGTACTGCCCAGCAATTAGGAAATTTGTCCACACCTTTAACTTCACTTCACTTTCAAATTTGTATCCCTTTATACATCGTTTTCAGCTCAAAGAGTCATATAGGCGATTCTTCCCGATCGGTGGCTTCATGGCATTATCATTGATAGGGTCGCCTTTTGAAAGTCTCTTCAAGTGTCCAGACGAGGGACTGAGAAAAAAAGTAATTTTCATAATGAGTTTCATGCGCACTGTAGAAAACATAACTACTTTTTGTTGTATTATAATTTTTCATTGTAGTGTCTGGAAATAGTGTGTGAGAAAATCGACTTTATACTAGATGATATTTTCTGCTACCATGATCGAAATACCAGAATACAGAAGGGAGAACAACTAGCCTGAGCACTCGGGATCCATTTTTCCACCTTTTTCACCCGCGTTAAAATTCTCATCACTTAGTGACATCAAGAAATTTAAGAAGTTGAATTTGAAAGAAAGTCGCGGTTGTTACTGCCATCAAATTTACTCCTACCAATGAATTCCTAGAAATACATTATTGTTAGAACGTATATAAAGATCATTGCAAAATATGGCTATCTCTGAGCTTCGCCTTTTCCTGTTTTGAATATGTGTTTTCCTAATGTTTGAAATCGCTCTCTATTGGCGAGCTTTTGTGTATTGTGTTTTGTTGTTTTATGACCGTCTTTCGTCGGATTGTGAAATTACCATAGTTGCGCACAATGAAGCAGTCATCAGATACACCATAAAATATGTTGAAAACAACCAGGAATATAGAGGCCGTAACTTTTTTCTATATTACTGTTCTCGAACACAACGACCACAAGACCTCGAACAGGGGACATTGGAAGGTTGGAGGGTTGAGTCAATTTAGTTCCAAGAACTTCACATCTCCGTTTCGCCTAACGCCGGGCTTCCCTCCTCCTTTGCTGGAGTTTTGCTCTAATATGTGCTACATGCTATTATTATGTATGCTAAGTTCATACGTCATCCCTTCCTCTTTTGCCCACCTGCTTTTCGCCAACATGCGTTTGCACTTGGATGTTTTCCCGGACTAGAGGTAGCTGTAGCTGCGGGTGCCGGAAAATTAAAGATTTTGCTATACAGAGCTCACATTGCTGTCGAGTTCTGAGGATAAATGGAAGGAGTTTGGAGCTACAGTGCTCGAGGAAACAAGTCAGATTTGAAGGAGGTTTTTATCGTACCAAATGGTATCGGAAATCCAATAACAAAAACATTTTAGTACACTTCACTTCGACGCATTCCTTCAAAACAAAGCGAGCTATCACAAGTGATATGTTTAAAACGGCGATAGCGGTGTCATCCGGAAGGCAGGAGAGAGCTGACTCTAAGGAGCTTGTGAGCAAGATCGCACTTTCCGATTGTTACCCTCTGGCTCCCAAAAACAGTTATGGATCACAAGGTTGGCGATTTATGGACAAAACTTCAGTCTCCGACGGGATTCGAACACGCACTTGTCCTTTCCGGGGACCGTGCTTTTATCCCTTGCACTACCGAGACCCTGCATGCCCTCGCCTTCTTAATGGCTTACTAGTTGGGCTACGCACGCTAATGCTTGCACCACATGCCCACTACCGCTTACCTACGACTTGTTAGAGGACCAATATGAACAGTATCGGTTGACTTCCCATCTCATAACTGTTTCCTCATTGCGCTCACGTGACATACACACTCTTCATAGTGCCTACGTGACTTTCGAAAGGACGGGGACAAACGGGCATACAAACAGACATACAAAATTACCGCTTTATATATAGAACGCCGAGCTTTCCTCCTTCTTTAGGTTCTAGTAAACGGCATGACACAGGACTCAAAAAGAGGGGAGCCAGTATAAGCAGGCCAGCGCCAGTGGTATTTAGGGTGTGCCGATACTTACGTCCACGATTGAAAGTGTCAATCGGTTGCTCTGAAAATTGTGAACCATCAAAGGTTCAACTGACAGGCAACCAAAGGACTATTAGTACACACAAATGTTCTCAAGTGATAGTAACACCATTATAAGAAGTCGTTATCACTGGGCCTTCCTTTCTCCACGGGTACATCATTAGCTGAGAATCCCAAATTATTGGCGGTCAGATGAGCTTTGTCGCAAGAATATCAAAACATGAAGTAACCTAGATTTTCCACCGAGTTACAAACCTTGCTGGGTAGCGGTCGTAATCTATATAAGAGTCGTAATCATAAATGCATCTTAAACACCACAGGAGTTAAATTCAGTTGGTAAGTGCTCTTATCAGTCGCTATCAGCTGATACAGTTCCTATCATCGGTCTTCTACAATCCCGCCATACTCCACATCACATGCCGAACAGTCAAGGCACCACTATTAATGCCATTATTATAGTGGCTCCCCGCTCTCGAAAATTTTTATTAGCCCTCATCAGTTTTATCAGCTCCTGGCCTTGCACCAACCGTTCTCGATCTCGTCACCGAGTACCTACGATCTTGTCACATATTGCATCACCTATTGAAATACCAGGACTCCGCTATTAACGAGAAGCGCGTCACAGACCCACAGGTCTTCGCCTTCTATGGCTTCTTATCGGTCCCTACCACTTGGTATCATGGCTTCTTATCAGTTTCTACTGATTGTTGTCACTTCCTATCACTTATCGTCACTGTTCCCATCCTGCCGCCTATCTCTCTTTCAAATTTAAATGCCTTAACGAGAGTGGGACGGGAGTTATGAATTTCCGGTCGGACAAACACACACACGTACTCACACACACACACATACACACAAACACACCAACAGACACGCTTAGCCGATTATATAAGTAGGATATTTGATCATAACTACATATTACTACTAGTTCTCATCCTTCTGAAGAACTTGGACAAGGACTAATCCAGTCATAAAAGACTCGGAAAACCCAGTGGTCTTGATAAAGACCATCTTTCCATTCTCGAGTTTGTAGGATTGGCTTCAATACCTGTTAATCTGCTCCACGAACTTTCTGTGTACCGAAACCGGGCAGTTTCCTTCATACAGTTGGATACCATAGACGGCTGGTGCAGGCTCTAGAGTTCAATGTCCCCCTCGGTTGGTCTAGGTTAGAAGAGTCTAAGTTCTCCCTCTAGACCTCCTTTGGCTAATCATAATGGCTGCTATCTTCATCCATTATATTTGTTAGGGGGCGTAAATGGAACGTGTGAACAAATTAATGAGAAAATCGAAAACCCGCTCTTTCCACGTCACTTCAATCCACTGACGACAGCGCATGTTTCGGATTTTCGGCCACATGGGACATGAGCGTTTTGGCGAGTACGGTCATCTTGACGCGCATGCGCGTCAAGATGCCTCACAAGGTGCACTTTTGGGAAGCCAAAGCTGAGAAGCGGCATCAAAAGTGTATTGGGTTGGTAAATGAAAAGAGTAGGCGACAGGGAGTGCTCTGCTTGTCTGCTCCCTCTCAGCGAAATAGAAACAGCTTTGATGTATTTGTAAAGCGGAGATAGGAAATTGCTGCCTAGGGCCTAGAGAGCTGTAGAAAGGGAGAACTGGGGGTAGGAAGATATATAGCTTGTTATTAGTGAGATCTGAAATACGTGAATATACACTGCCTCACTAATTGTAAGAGAGTGAAGGCAAGTCGTGCACTACGTAGTCGCCTGGCAAAATTTAAATTCTTGTAACGTCAACGACAAGGAACATCTCAAAAGCAACACCTATAAAATGGCTGGAGTCGAATACGATGCTGAGGACACATTAGATTTTGACGCACTACTAATCGCTTCCGTTGAGGAAAAACAAGGAACAACTGAAGATGAAGTGGATGAGATTTTGCGAAGAACATAATCAGATGAATCAGTAGAGGACATTGATAGTGAAAGTATTTCGTCGTGGAGCAGTGGTATTTCACCTCATGATCCTTGGATTTTTAGCGGTCGCTGCGGCCCAAATGATGAAGTTCTCAGTTGCAAAGAACCGTTAGATTCTTTCGAACTGTTTTTGAACGACTAGATTTTGGATCTGATCGTCAAGGAGACCGAACTTTATGGAACTCACTGCAGTGAAAGTTACTAATTACTTATGATCAATTCTGGGATTTATATATTTGGTCTGAAAAGGAAGTCAAAGTTCAGTTCTAAACGAAACCTTCACCTAAGGGGGAAACTACTACCGCTAGGTTATGACGACACTCGCTTCCGTGGCAAACAAGCGCTGCACTTCAACCAGCACTACTTTCAAACTTTTATCGCTAATAGATTTTTGAGAAATTCATTCAGCAGTCTCAATTTATTTGTGTTGGGATATTCGTAGACGACTTTTCGTACTCTAGAGATAAAGATTTCCCTTGTGGCATTAATTCTCAAAATGAAGAATAAAGAGTAAATCTTTTAGGAGTTAACAGGAATGCACTCTCGCACTTGACTTCCATATGGAGTTGAGGTCGAAGCAAGAAACAGCAGCCTCCGCAGGTTCATTTTCTTTTCGAACCATTATCATTCAAACTCAGGAGAATCTTTTAAAGAAGTCATCCAATCCGGTTCCCTCTTGCGTGTTTGATGAGCTGCTAGTCATTTGCTGCTCCTATCCCACGTTGTCACACAGCTTGAGCACAACGGCTTTAATTTTCATGATGGATAGGACAGACAGGATTCGATGGGATCATCCGATTATGTCCGTCGGATAAGGAAAAAATTGAAGGCACTCAGCGACTGTGCAAAAGTGCTCCGAAGTTATTGACGCTGTCTACGTAGTTTCTGCATGATGGTAAAAATTTTCACGACAACTGAGAGGAAAGGTTTCCCATAAGCTAGTACTATTCATTGAGCCAACATCCACTTCAGTTATGCATCTTTCGATAGACCGAATATCCTTCGAATTCTCGTCTATGACTACTTACTACCTACTCATGTTAGCCATTTGTTTTTCCTTTTATGAAAAATGAGGGTGCCACATTGCACAGTTTTTTTGGCGGAGCCTCAAAGGCACAGTTCACGATAAAAATGGTTCCTGAGAATTTCCCATAGAAGGATTCGTGGCTCCTCCTTATATCATGCCTGCCATTGTAAGGTCGAAAAACACCATGGATATTTCGTAATAAGGGGCCAGAGATTGTATCGAGTGAATGCCACACTCATCGTGGACGTGTTTCAACGGCTTTGTAGAGGCTGAACTATCCCAAGAGGCTCTCATGAAGGAAGTTTAAACAACTCGTCACAAACCTTGGCGACAGTGGGAAGGAGCTCCGGACAATTTCGGCTTGATGAAATCATCTCTTTGAGCAATGGGAGTTGAATCTCGTTCAAACACCCATCACGTGCCATTACCGCCAAGTTGATCTCGTACAACCTTCACTTCCTATTTTAAAAAATCTCGAAGAAAGCGATTTTCTCGCTTCCTTCTCCAGCGATGTAGTCCTCTACTTCAATCCACTTTTCTACCTAAAAAGGGCACCTCAAAATTATCGTGAACTCTGCCTCTTAAAACAAGTTGATAGCTTCGTCGATCAGTCTCCGTGGAATATGTTCTACTGAAAATGCTTCAAGATGGTAACATATTAGTTCTGTTGTGATATCACAGCACTTGCAAGCAGACCGTCTGCTCCATCTAGACACCGGGGTAACTATTATAATACTCTTACAAGTTAGCACTGCCCTTCACCGCCCATAATCCATCACGTCTTTCTAATCTCCTTTCCCTACTATATATAAGGACATCCTGAAACAAAAGCTGATGGTAACGTCGTTTCTTCTTGTAAATGCTGTCCAACTCTTTTCCTAGCTAATCCTAGTCCTGCTTCGAGTGTTGTGAAATTTTCCGCCTCTCCATAGTAGCATTTTGGTATACGACAATTAAGAAATAAATATATAAATGAATAAAATCCGGCTTACTTAGATGGCACTGTGACCAGTTGCCGTCGTAACGGCTGCGAAAATGGTTTTCTGAGTTCATATCAAAACGTAGTTTTCCTCACAACGGAATTTCAGGTCTTAAAAAGTTTAGCAAACATGAATCTCTACACAAAAGCTGGTGGCCTTTTTGGCACACACGTTACGTGGAGTGACATTGAAGGAGACATGCAACGCGAACTGAACACCACCGCTTCGTTCGGGCCAAATAAGTCGGCTAAAGATATAGGAGAAGACGGTGTATGTTATAAGAATGTTTCGGCTTGAATAAGTGAAATTCTATTCTGAATGAGAGACAAGTTGGGAAAATTCGTATCGTTGAAAGGAAGTCGAAATCTTTGCATCTTGCAAGAGTAAGGCTAACACATTTTTTACCTATTTGATTTCGATTCATCAACGATTAACAGGTCGATGATATGGGCTTATATTTGTTTTTATTCGATGCAAGTTCGATTATATTAAAATAATTATAAAGCAGAATCTTGGTGTGTCGGTTTGTCGGTATGTCTGTCGGTGTGTCCGTCCGCAAACATTATGATTACGATAAAGGCAGTGATATGGAAAGCCTAACTCTTACATTTCCTTCTTATACATAGGGTAGTAACGTGGTGGGTGGGTTAGTGGAGTAGAGTGAGTACTGAGTAGTGAAGCGAGTGATGTGGAGTGGAGTGGTTACTTGAAAACTGTGGTTTGGAACTAAACTAGCATCGTGATAAGTATGTCTTTAAAAAATCTCAGGTGATTGAACCCTGGTATTAAAATATCCTACTTAATATAATTCGCTAAGTGTGTCTGTTGGTGTGTCGGTGTGTTTGTGTGTGTGTTTGTGTGTGTGTGTTTGACCGGAAATTCATAACTCCTGTCTCCGTGGACCTAGAGCGTTCATATTTGGTAGGAGTAAGGAGGGCAGGATGGGAACCCTTTGATAAGTGGCAGGACCGGACTCCGTTCACAGGGAGCGCTGCGTGCGCGTTAGAAACTTTAGGCCGCAATATCATAACTCATGTCCCCGTGGACCTACAGCTTTCAAACTTGGTAGAAGCACAGGCGACAGGACGGGAACACTTATGGTGAGTGGCAGGACCGGAATCCCTGCACAGGGGGTGGGGTTTTGCGCCGCAATAGCCAATTTGGCCGTAGGGCATTCAAACTTGGCAGGAGTACAGGCGGCAGGATGGGAACATTTATCGTAGGTGGGAGGACCGGAACCCGCTTATAGAAGGCGAGGTTTGCGCCAAATCTTTCAGTTTGCTTCTAGGGCGTTCGAACTTGATAGGAGGCAGTATGGGAACAGTCATGGTGAGTAGTAGGGCCGGACTACGCCCCCAAGGAACAGGATTTCACGAAATAAATGAGTAGAAATCCGAAACTCCTGATCCCGTGGACTTGGTGAGCGATCAACAGGAGTGGGCAGGATGGGAACACGGACAATAGGAGAGGCCTTAGAAAAGAAGATCCACACACCAATTACCTCCCAGCGCCTTTGTTATTTACGATCTAGCTTTGACTTTTTGTTATGTTTCATTCGACAAGAAGGTCAAGTTGTGTGATTATAAGGAGATGAATTTGGTCCACTTCTTGCTATTAGATTACGACCGCTAGCCAGCAGAGTTGCCATTGAGTAAAAGATCCGGTTTCACTTTGCTTTGATATCATTCTTAGCAAACTTTCTCCGACCGGTAATAATGTTGGATTCACATTTGATGATGTATCCATAGAGAAAAGGAGATACATCTTTGAAGGCATTTGATAGTCTATACTCTCGCTCAGCGAAAAAGCGAAATAACATATCAAAGGGGGAATTTCATTAATTCGATATTTTCGGGCAAAGTCCCTTTGCTCCAAGAAGGAGGAGAGCCCTTGATGATGGCATTGAGGAACGTTGATGGTAGCTAACATAGTAGCCTCAGCCGCGATGAATTCTCTGAATACTTTTTTCCCTTAATAATCGCCTTTGTGATATTAAACAATGTTCTTTCGGACGCAGCGAGATTGGCTTACAGAAAAAAATCACTCCCAGTTCGGAGCTAATTCTGAGGGTGTAGAGCTTTCAAAGCAGAAGGAGAATCCGAAGTGTTATTTACACACAGCAAGTTTTTCACAGGAAGTGGGAGCGCCCGGCGTAGCCGGGCGAACTCATAAGTAGGAGGGAAGCCCGGCGTCAGCCGGGGGGCCCGACTGGTTGTATTTATATTCGAGCTGGCCTACCACCTCTGGTAGAGTTGAAAAGGGAGGCGGTTGAGCGGTCCTGCTTTGGTCACTCTTATCTGGGTGATATTAATAGCAATTCTGCACACTTGTTTTTACTTTTCTTTCAGTTTTAAATATTTATTCATGTGCTTTAATCCAAGGACCCAGTACTCTTGATCATGCGCAATTCTGTCTTAACCGACATACCGATTCGCTTTTGAAGCAGTGATAGGTACGGATGTGAGGAACAGGAGGGATAAAGGCTTCTTTGCTCGAGTCCCCCTTGTCTGTCCTCCTGTGGCCGCCGATGAACTCGTTCTTCCCGCGTTAGGTTGCTCACAGCAAACTCTGCTAGAGCACATCTGAATTATTGCGTTTCGGACTAAGGATGAGGACTAACTCGAGAGCAGGTTACTAAAGGGAAAACCTGCCTGCGGAAAAAATAGAACGAGAAACGGTAGGAAAAGCTCTACTACTCGGAAAAAGGGGTTGGACGAACGCATTGGCGCAAAAAAGGCGTGCGTAGATGGAGTGTTAGGTCGAGCTCACGCAACGTCTGCAATTGCGTACAACGCAACCAAATAGCTCATTTACTTTCTTGGGGGACGGAACTTACGTGCGTCCGAGGATGCGCGCGGCAAACTGCGCGGCGAAGTGCGTGGGGATTCGAACGACTCTGGCGCCTATCATTGGGGCCCAAATTTGAAGTAGAGTAGATCGGTAGTATCAGCTGACCCTACTAAACTAGTCTACTTCGAGTTTGGGCCCCAATGCTAGGCGCCAGAGTCGTTCGAATCACCACGNCTAGGCGCCAGAGTCGTTCGAATCACCACGCACTTCTCCGCGCAATTTGCCGCGCGCATCCTCGGACGCACGTAAGTACCCATACCCTACTTTCTTTGCTGATCGGATTTACTTCCCCACTATTATTCTGCTCCACTGTGGTCATTGTTCTGCATTTCAGGTCATTGGATTGAAATGGTATGTACAAATTCTTTACATTGATTTTTTACAATCAGTTGTATATATTCATGGGTGAAAATGTAATTTACGTTGAAATGTATATAATTGGTTGATGCATAATTACTGCGTATTTTTTCGCTGCTTCTTTTCTCTCCATACAATTTCAATATCAAAGTCGGGATTTTTATAGAAATAATCTACTGGCTTTCCTTAATGGAAATATGTCTAGAAAGTCATCTTCTTACTCACCAAATCATGCTATATTACTCGAGAAATGATGGACGGTGACACATTCATTACGCGTTCTCAACAAACTTTTTGGCGATGAAGTTGTCAGCCAAAGCCAACTGAGGACTGGAATTCGCTCCTAAATCTCCATATCGACCTCCATAAACCCTATAAGTTATCACGTCACCCGTTCGTTGAAATATTGGCTAGCAAGTAGACCCTACGACGAAATGGATGACTGGGAGGTCGATGTCAAGGTGAAGACTGCCTCCAAGGACCGAAACTTCTTCGCCTGTGGAATCTGGCTGTCTAGCAAATAGAAAGCAGTGTTTGAATTAGATGGTGAATACGTCCGGAGATGTATTTGTCAAATATTTTCGTCTTTCTTTTAATTAAAATTTGCTGAAAAAAATCCGCAATAATTATGCATCAACCTAATATTTACTTGTGAAAATGTAGTTGGAGTGTTCCAGCGCCTTTTTGTGCCCTGCGTCTCTGACACCAGACGGCAGAGTGCATAAAGACCGCGCTGGAGAGCAGAGATGGCTCGATGCCAACTTTTTGCTTTTGGCTGACAATCATCTCGTCCACCCTGGTTCTCATCTTCTAGCGCGGTCTGTATGCACTCTGCCACCTAGAGTCAGAGATGCAGAGTAGAGCCCGGCAACTAGACTTCATTGTCAACCTAACGGGAGTTGGGGCATTCTCGCGATACAATCTCTGGCCCCTTATTGTGCCCTATCAAGGGCCTTTTCCGACCTCACACCGCCACATAATCAGAGACCATCTTTATCGTGAACCGTGCCTTCAAGTATGAAATTCTACCGTGTCTCGTTCATAATCTCTCCGCAGGCGAGGGGAGATAGAGCTTGTCTACGTTGTCACAAAGAAGCGCCTCGCTTCCAAAGCCGAAAGACGAAATTGCTGCTCTTAGATTGCTCACGAGGTTTGGGCAAACCGAGCCGATGATCGTTGACTGTGCTCATTGGCTTTCCCTTCAGATAGCAAGTTTTGGCTAACGGTGGGGAATGAAACCTTGAGTCTAATATATGTATCATATTTTTGGTGAGGTAACCTTAACAGGATGTTCCCTACAGAATACGGGTGAATTTCCTTATGTTACAACAGCCATGTACTTCTACTGCAGAAGTTGTCTAAAGTTTGCAAAGCTATCCAAACTGGTGAGTAATCAGATTTTTTTCACTGTAGCTCTTGGGACGCCTGAAACCCCAATTGAGAATATCCACCCTATGCGCCATGCTCGCCCTACCACAATCCAGTTATTCGTTGATTCGATAGCAAAAGTGACACGTACGGGTAGAAGCAATGAGGACATTACAGCAAAGGTCGCAATCTCGCCAAACACAGTTAATTCCACTGTCAAAAAAATGAAGATCCAAAAATTCGCATTGAGATGCTCGGAGCTCTTCGATAAAAACACAGCGGCGGAGGCTATGTCATTGACTGAAGCCGTAGCTTGGGTCAAAAAAATCTTTATCGAGAATTGGCCCTCTACAGTTCTGACTTTCACTATGGGGAATTTGCCTTAGCTGTAGATAAGAATATATTCCGAGAGTCAATAAAAGTCAGTTGAAGGAGGTTTTTTTGTGACAGTTTTTCCGATGTGTCAGATCCTTGCAACTTCTTATGTTTCAGGGATTCATGTCGAAAGTCTTGCTCATTGAACCTGATTGGCGACACCGAGACAAAGAAGTACCAGAAAAATTTGTAGTCAAGGTTTGTTTTGAAACACTAAACTAATGATAATTCCCAAGCTCACTAACTGGCCAAAAAGTTCTGCGACGAAATGGAGGCCTTTTTGAATTAACTTCTAAAACTTTTCCGCAATTCAGTTATTGAAGTATATTCACGAAAGAGACCGACAAACGTCTCTTATCCTCTGAGCAGACCAGTGATGATAATTGTCCAGAAGTCAGGAAGCTGTGACTCAAAGAAGTAATTGGCAGCACTCTTCAGATCACATTGAGTCACTAATTTTTTTCCCAACAATGGGATGCTCGAAAAGGCTGAGCACGTGGTAATCGAAAGAAACAATATTCTGGGAGTATTACTGATGAACAGTTGGAACGAACTGAGCCGGTGAACACTTGATAAGCGTCTTTAGCGAAACTTCGACGTGCGTTGTGCTTCTGTAGTAGGGGGCTGAATTATGGTTTGGGACGTCTTTCTCCAACCGTGTTAGCCGAATGCTAAGGGTAAGCGATAGCTGTGACACTTAGTCTACGTTAAGCAAATAGTAGTGAATGGGTCCCTTCACGCCACACGAAACTATGGCAACGCTACTTGCGTTACTTCGAGGGATAGTATCTCTTGCCGTGTAGCGATAAAGCTGATTGTTGACCGTTGATCAGTGATTAGTGTTAGCACCGAATAGGTTCACGATATCCGATCCGTTACACCCGCGTTTCTCCCTTGGCTGCCTATTAAAGAGATGATGTTCAAAATTTGGTGTTGTCCATTCGTTGGCGGTAATGCTGCGGAAGTCCTTATGCGTGCCTTCATTTACTCATGTATTGATTTCCCGGGAAATGGCCTATAAGTACATCACCCTGACCATCGCTTCACATTGCTTATACAAATTTTTCACGCTTCGAATTTTTTGTCGCAGACCTTTCTGGTCAGGCCATTATTCAACAGCAGCTCCTCCTCAGTACCAACACGTACAGCTCCTTGACAAGTCATAACATGGGAGCAGCTCCACTCTTCTACATTTACTGACGCAGTAATTTAGCATGGATTCGAAGTAAATGCTCCACAATCGGCGTTGTGGCAACTTGCCAGTCGGTACCTCATGATATCATTTCCGTTTTACCGTATATCACTGACAAGATTTCAGATTATAACCCAACTTGCCCTGCAGAAACTTTCAGCAGAGGTCACAGAGCACAAGAATGTAAAGAACGTATTCAACATTCCCGAGTTTATGACTAGCATGGAAAAACGTCAAAAAAAGGCAGGCTTGTACCTTTTCATTTTTATTGACTTGCAAGCTGTCGATTTCGATAGCTTTTGGTTGGTCACTACTTACAATCGCCGCGGTGGTCATATGAGCAATAAAAACAGTCGCTAACATCAAACAAAAAATACTGTCTACTTCTACAGATCGATAACACTTCTGAATTGACCGATGACGAAGGGGAAAGTAACACTTCGAACAAAACCTTTTAGCGTGCTATTCCGCCCTGAGCGTTTATCAGAGGGACATTTCGCTCACATGGTTGATAGGACTAGCGTAGGCTTCAACTCTGCTCGCAGCTACTGTTATATGAAAGGGTAGGATAATCCCGGAGGCGTAGTCTGTTTTAGAGTCACAATGCGGAAGTATCAGTCTACAATCATCTGCTCAAGCTTCCTGATGGGAAAATGGACATTTTAAAGGTTGGCTGTTCAGTCATTCAGATTGTAATGGTTACACACTTGTATTACGTTGGCTAGAAAGTACTTCGACAAATGCCTAAAGCGTTAGAAGTTTCGTATAAACATATTAACAGCACGTGAGCTTTCGCGGCTTCCCCATCAATGATTGGACAACACTCGATTCGTAATATCATCTTTTACCAAGCTCATTAAGAGAAAAAGCGATTGAAATTATCATCGGCCTATTCGCTAGGAACACTAGTAACCGATTATTGGTCAACATTTGGTCGAACTTCTGCAATACACGAAACAATTCGCTTTTCTAGATTTATTACATGAAGAAGTTTACCGATTGCAATCCACTTAAAGGATATATAATCATGGAGCATATTGAAAACATAGTCTCAGTACATTTTTATGAAATACTTACACCGGCTGAAGTGGAACAGGTATGTGACATACTGACTTTATTAGGTCGGAGGTTATTTACGTAGTTTGGTAGATTAATCATGAATGTTCTTTAACTGCAACATCGGAACTTTTCCGCTCATCTTTCGCCATTCGTAGGTTTATACATTCAAGATTCTCCGCAACAAAGCCGTTCTCGAAGCGACCTCGCTAAATTTCACATTGGAGGAAAAAAAGCAGTTCACAGAATCTTCTTTCGAAGGATTTTATGCAGAATTCCTCTCAAGAGAGGTGAGAAACCATGTCATTCAACTGCTCACTCCAGTCCTGTGGTTGTTGACCCTCCATTCAGCTCTCTTATATTTTTGCTCGTCTCTATATTTAACCATGCGAACTGTCTAGGCAGTAGAATCGGTAATGGCCGCATTCCGAAACTTCGAAAGTGGCAAATTCAGAGAAAAAGCTTTTCGTTTGGAGAAGATTGTCTCAGAGTTGAGTGACTTATCAAGAGTGGATTCACTTTCGGAAGAGTGTGGTGAGCTATGTATTGTCAGTCTTCTAACCACTTTGAGGAACTGTAAATATTTGTTTTAGCAACTTTGAGAACTTCGAGCATTGTAATCAAATGTCGTGGTCCAAGTTAGATTACTGTAGTATCCGCCTCATAAATTCGTGCCTAGCCTCTAGAGGTCGGCATTGCAGTAGCTTAAGCACACACACACACCCTGTCTCTTTGGTCACTCATTTGCTCGAGCTGGCGTCAGTAATAGCATCATTCGCTGAACCGCAAGCCGAAGTAGTCTAGCGAATTGTAGAATTCATCATATTGACTTCTCGACCTAGACACACTTGGCTTGTGTATTTGGAGTTATTCGTTCAATCAGGCGTGGAACGAGCTTCAGGTACCGATCCGTTTCTTATAAACAACCTCTTCGTTAAGTTCGGTCGTAAACCGTAAGTCGTAATCTTCCCACAAGCGTTGCCAAATTCGGTCAGCATTCGTTTCGCCTGCTATGTGTTTGGTGTCATAGGCACAAAGTAGTCTGTAAAGCGAAAATAATGTGAGTAGCAATCGTCAGCTTTTATTGGAATGAATTTCCAGGCCGAGTGACGCATGATGTCTTTGATTGCGGCACTGAAAAGTTTAGGCGGAATGGTATCGTCCTGCCAGACTCCTCTTTTCAAATTGGCAATGAATTTCTTGTAAATGGTGAAATTCTGGTTGCGATGTTGTTGTATGGATCAAAAAAGCATCCCTATTCACTGACTACCAACACTACTATTGTCCAAGTATCGAAACCCTCCTTTAACTCTCGGATTTTAAGCGACGTGGTTTCGAGATGGGTGACCCCAAGTGCACGCCGATGGCTGACTGTACATTCGGGTGGAATTCGACTATTAAAAAGATGAAGATGTATACGTGATCCATCTTGACTTACCAGAAACATTTGATAGTGTTAGCCACGATAAGCTTCTTTCCAAGTTTCGAGAGCTAGGTGTCACTGCAGTGGGTACTGTGTTAGCTGAGCCTTGGACACATCTTAGTGAGAGTCGAAAATTCATTCTCGAGGTGACACCCAAGCACCATACGTGTGCTGCAAGGTGGCGTTTTGTCACTCCTTTTGTTCCTGATATATGCTTATGATTCAATAGTCGCTTGACTACACATCCAGCCGTGAAGGTTTGCATATATGTCGACGATATGAAAATATACGCCGTTTATAAGAGAAGCACTCATTGCTGTATTTATCAAGCCCTAACCCAGTCCTTTGATAGCATGATGGTCAACGCCTGAGAATACCTGTGAACTTGTCAAAAACATCTGTACTTCACATTGTATATATAATCCAGTCATCACGGTACACAAAGGAGCTCTAAGTGAAAATAGAGAAGGTCCAGCAATGATTCACGAGAATTATGATGTAACAATGCTATCCGAATCCAGATTACCCGAATGGTATGCCCTGTTACAGGAAGCGTCTGCATCGATTCAAACTCAAAACGATCCTCTGTGGGCTCATTTTTATCGGTGGTGTGTTCTCTTCTAGGCATTGAAGAGTGAGCCGAAGCTGAAGCCAAGCGACTACTGAATCTCTAGACCTTGTTGAGAACGCGCTTACAAGCTCTCTCTACAAAGTACTAAACTCATGAGAAAACAGCATTGTAAAGTTTCTGACTTTCTATGTACTTTTCCATGGGGTAGATGGCAACTCCACGCTGCGCAGAATAGCAACCTTTCCAAGAAGAGGTTGAAAAAGGTCGACCTTCACGTCTTGGAATACAAGGTTTCTGAAGACTCTTCTGGAACTTGTGGAAAAGTAGCCACTGAGCATTTTGCAAGCAGCTTCTTATTGCTGACGCTTTTGACAACGATCTTCAAAGCTGCTTGATTCATGGTGAAGTAAAGGGCTTGCTGCTATACCTACGATTCTTTTTTCTTGCGTCATAACTCGCTTTGTTTGTTTCTTTATTTTGCTAGAATCTAATTTATTTGTACGTGATAATTCTATAGTAAATCCCAGGTGGGAAGGATTCTAAGGATTAGTCATGAGTCTCCCACACTAGAACTGTATTTTCTCATTTCAAAGCACTTTCTCAATTAACAACCGGATGATTCTTCTTAGACTATGATAGTCGCGATGGCGGGTTGGCCGAAAACGCAGTTTTCGATTTCACAGGTATGCTAATGTTTGCCTAGGAGTGACTTCATCCCTAAGGACATCCGCCCACCGCAATCAAATGTGGTTACTACTTAACCATCATACATTTCTTAGTACCCAGCTGACCTCCCTTTGATGCGCTTCTACTTTGGTTTATTTTTTTCTACACACCCGACTGGAGATCTTCCTACCTTTTGTTTTGAACCGTGCTTTACCTTTATTTAACTGCAATTAGTTGACTTAATAATGTGATCATGGAGTTGTAGTTGGCGAACCTAAGTGTGCATCAAATGAATTAATCACTCATTGAAGAGAACCTTTAGTGAAGAGATCAGTGGCTCTCGTTGCTGATATGTTCCGAAAGCACTCTGCGACAATGGACAGCAGGTGCTTTAGAAGGAGAACAAGTTGTTGAGAATGGTATTTACAACACGTGAGATTAAATACAAACACAATATTTTGCTCATCCTTTTCGCACATTGGCCGTCACCGAAGTATCTCTCTTTTCTACCGTCAGTAGTTAACTTTGCCTGCCTCGCCTTCAATAACTTACCACTGGGAACGATGACGCTTAGTTCTATACTGTATTTGTTGAAATTGTAATCAACGTGGAAGTATTATTAATGAAGCTAAATTTAAACTCTTCCAGCCTACCCACTTTACCAGTTCTGTATCCGATTTCCCTCGTTATCGTTTTCTCAATAGATTATCTTCATAGCACATGTAATATGAATTTTCGAAGGAATGGATAGAGTTTTGTGTCATGGAGATTTATGGTCCATGAATACTCTTTAGAGGTTGGAAGAGAACGGGCTCTCTCTTGCTGCTCTTATAGATTATCAGGTATGGTTTGAAATGAATAAGCTTCCCATGGGGTTGACTTTCTAGATTCAGAGCTTCTGGCTCCCAATATATTAAGAGATCTTGAAGATAGAATCGAACATGACGTTGGAATTTTTTGAGGGCAATGAGCTTATTTACATATCTGAGTACATTACTCTTCATGTTTCGGTGAGACAATAACGATCACAGAGGGAACTTGCTTGGACCTCAGATGAGGTCACTGAATTTCGGATGTATGAAAGGTGCCCAGATCGCAGTGCGCAGCAATGTCTTATCGAGCCGTATTGGTAGTCACAGAGATGCCTGAGCTATGAAGCTTCCAACTGTCAACATTCCTTCGATGAGACTTGTGACAATGTAAATCTGTCAATTATCTATTCAGGCAGCTCACTTTGGATGCGCTGGAACAGATCTCGTGCGTTTATTTGTCACATGCCTAAGCGGAAAACACCGACGAGCACATTGGGAACAACTCTTGGAAATCTTCTACGGATATCTCTTAGAAGGAATCAGCGATAGAAAGGTGCCATATACGCTTGAGCAGGTATTGGAAGATTGGATCGAGACAAAGAGAACGAACAGGGCGATTCTAAGATGAGACTGCTGGTAATAGGTCAGATTAAACTTGAGATGGATGGAGAATAAGGCAATATCGACAGAACACATGTTGTCGTAGCAGAATTCCATCTACAATGGAAAGAGAAGCACTTGATCAAGCTGTGCCAAAGCTAGAACATTTTGATTTGACCTCAGAACAGTTCAGACAGTGAGAAAAAATGGGAAAAGATCGGAAATATGAAAAAAATGGAATAAAACTGGTCGTGAGCGGAGCGGTCTCTCTCTCATCTGAATAAATTCGTAACCGATTCCAACACATCTTGGAGGCCAGAAAAGTTTTGTTCAAGTGATGGAGGTCTACATGTGCTGAGCATGTCTAACCTACGAGCTTCGCTCCCGCACATTAGGTAGGGTATGCTTTCACAGAGGCTCATAATTATATTTGAACACATTGTGAAATCCTACAAAAGTAGGATGGTCAAATCCGTAAGTCGATATGGGCTAACGGATCTGGTCAGATCAAAAATTCATGCCTGTTCAAAAACGGCCCTGAATTCAGAGGAGAGTAGTCTGAGGGTATCAAAGAAAGAGCGGCCAAATCATGGTGGTAGGTTGAGTGTACACAGGTACGGGAGGGACTAAGGCCAAAATTTACGACTTTGGTCCAAAATGTTCTTTGTTGCCGGCACATGTTGGCTTGAACAGGTAAAACAGTCTCATCAAGTAAGCAATTCTGAACTATCAGCGGGAACAGCTGAAATGCAGTGAAATGACTCAAACTGAACGATTTTCTACCTTCAGAAGGCAGCCGACTGTAGATTATTTAGGTGAATTTAGTAACGATAATTAATGATTATCGAAAAGCGTTGAACCGCTTGGACGCAGTACTGCCCAGCAATTAGGAAACTTGTCCACACCTTTAACATCACTTTATTTCCAAATTTGTATCCTTTTATACATTGTTTTCAGCTTAAAGAGTCATATCGACGATTCTTTCCGATCGGTGGCTTCATGGCATTATCAATGCTAGGACCGCTTTTTGAGAGTCGCTTCAAATATCCAGACGAGGGACTGAGAAAAAAAGTAATTATTAAGATAAAACTTTAAGATTTAAGACGTATTGTAGAAAATTCAAATACTTCTTGTTGTATAATAATTTTTCATCGCAGTGTCTGGAGACAGTGTGTGAGAAAATCGACTTTGTACTGGATGATATTTTCTACTACCACGATCGAAATACCAGAATACAAAAAGGAGAACAAGTAGCCTGAAGCACTTGGAATCAGTTTTTCCATCTGTTTTACCCGTGTTAAAGCTCTCATCTCACGGTGACATCAAAAAATTGAAGAAGTTGGAATTGAAAGGAAACCGTGGTTGTTACCGCTATCCAATTTACTTCTACAAGTGGATTCCTAGAAATACTTTAATGTTCAAACTGATAAAAAGATCATTACAAAATCTTGCCATCTCTGAGCTTCGTTCCTTCTTGTTTTGAATGTTTGAAATCACCCTCTATTGTCGAGATTTTGTGTACTGTATTGTGTAGTTCATGACCATCATTTCATCAGTTTAAGAAATCACCATAGTTACGTACAATCAAGCAGTAATCAGATACACCATAAAACGACCATAACGTGCGAAAAACGACCAAGAGTATTAGTGAGGCTATTACACTCTTCCATGTTACTCTCCTCAAGCACAAGGACCTCAAGATATCGAACAGACGACATTGGAAGGTTGGATGGTTGTCTCCCGGGTGAGTAAATACAGTTCCAAACCTACTCACTTCGCTCCTTCCTCGCAAATCCACTCAATCGCCTATGGGGACCTCGCAATTGCTTTATTGGGTGCTGACCTCTCTGGCAGCCTCAGATGAACAATATTGATTACACGAATTAGGAACTTTATCGTTATCACTGCTATTATTATTAGTATTATTGTTATCATTATTGTTATTAACAAACATTTTAGAATATTATGAAGTAAAGACAAGACAATACGTATGAATTCAAGATCATTACGTTACGTGAGAACTATGTATAGTTTTATCAGTGACGTACCTAGAAGCTCTCGGAGTTTTGCTCTATTATGTGCTATATGCTACGCATTATTATGTATGCTATTATAAGTAAGCACGTGATGCTTTCCTCTTTTGCCTACCTGCCTTTCGCCAACATGTGTTTGCACTAGGGTGTGCTTTGAATTTGAGGTAGCTGTAGCTGCGCCAAGGGTCTCGGAAAACGAAGGATTTTGGTATACAGAGCTCTTGATGCTGTCACGTTCTGAGGGTAAATGGAAGGGGTTTGGAGCTGCAGTGCTCGAGGAAACAGAAAGAGAATGTGCAAAATGTGAAAGTGATGAAGGCGCATGAAATAATGGGAGTACAGTGTTTTCGGTGAGCTAGAGAAGTAAAGGGATTCGTAGGAATGAGAAGGAGCAGGGGGAACAGCTGATCTTGGTTTGAAACCGGAGAAATCGCTGTGATCGAATTCAGAGTAGAACAAATGAGACATTGTGCTCATCCGATGACAAGCAGCATATATGCTTAGCAGCAGCAGTACGTTATATAAATTACAACTAGTCAAAACGAAATTGTAATAAATTATAAATTATATTGAAATTTTCAATAAATTAACTGTAATAATTTAGGGTGGGTGGAAGACGATAGGCTTGTTTATGTGAGGTGCTTCCATCCTGCTCAGTTCGTTCGCGTGAACCATTTCACGATAACTCTGATACTGAGCATCAAAAAATGGTGGAAAAGGTCCTAAAAACGGAGAGGTTGTCAGTTTGACGATCATCCGAATGCGCTCGAAGGAGTTGAGAGTCAATTAAGTACATCAAGTAGCCTCAGTAGATGAACAAAAGATGTCCAAATGCGTCACTGGTGATGCTACATAGTTTCCATATTCTGTTTCTATTTTAGTGGTTTCCTCTGATATTACATAAGGATTTTGATTTTTTACATTGCGTTGTCCTTACCACATTATTTTCGCATATTGTGTAATAATAAAAATAAAATTAAAGATAATAGTAACACTAGTAATTCTAACAATGAAGTTTCCAATTCATAAAATCAATATCAGTTCGCTGAGACTGCTACAAAGGTCACCGGCTAACCAACTAAGGGAGGTCGCCTCACAGGCGAGTGAGTGGAAGTGCGAGGAAGGTGCAAAGGAAGTAGATTTGGAGCTAGGCTACACAAGGGATTCACCGCCATTGCGATTTTTCGGGTTCACATAAGTTCTCATTCCTAGCAATGAAAGATATGACTTCTGCCTGCCTTCAGAAGCATCAATCATTTCACTGGGAGGACAAAAAACGGAAGAAGGAAGAAAACGGAGAGGTAGGCAGTTTTTACGAAACGTCATCCATCGCTCTCATATTTGAAGAGTTGCTGAGAACTCTACCATTTTTGCATGCCAGGTCAGAGGCAAAAAGCTTTATTCAATTACATTTGTATATGAGATCTTTCCATAATTTGAATTCACTATTAAACCAACGGATAAAAGTCGCCCGACTGCGGATTTTTTTTGGCTGCACACTGAATCGTAGGTGGGAGGCACAAACGATGGAGTCAGGTATAAATACACTCGTCCCCTATAGGTTGCCGGAGCGAAGAAAGAAATCGATTCTTGTAATCTTGTGCAAAATCCGCCGCTGCCAGTCATAAGCCGGATGAGAAAGGAGGAAGGTTGGTGCGAAGGGTTGTTCTCTTGCTACCTCTATCACACTGGTCTTCGTCAGCATCACCTTTGTTCTGTGCAGTATATGTTATGGAGCCATGCTCAAATTCTTCATGAAGAATCGTTAAAAGTACTGTCAGTTTAATTAGCTTTCTTCAAATATAGCGTAAAAACTTAATACATTTTCCTCACTTCTTCAGGTATTTACAACGAGAACGTCGGCTTTATGTTCAAATGCTCGGACTGTTCATTGGATTCACCATGTTCCTGGTCTACAACACCATGCAATTCTCACTTTCGCTCGATCCGAATGTGAGATCTTCTGTAAAATTCTACGATACCCTTTCCATTCAAAGCTTTTCAGAGACTGTGCTTATGAACCGAACATAGAACGGTGAATGCTCAGTGCATTATGAGCTCTCTTCCATAAGAATTACCAACAGAGAAGAACCTTCAGGAAGAAAGCTGTGAGTGGGAGGGAGAGTATGGAAAAGGTTATAGTTAAAGAAAGGAGAGATGGAAGCCCATCTAAATTTGTCCTAATAGCTCCTTTCAAATTATTTTAAACTGAATATGGAAACATTGTTATGTTTCAATAACTTTCAGAATTTAGCTTTCATTTCAGGATGGTCCAATATTTACCATGAAGATCGTGTTCCCTTTGATCAATGTTTTTTCCATATGTCAACGCATGGATCATAGTATTCTTCAACGATGATATACGAGTGAGAATGCTTGTTCTGATAGGAGTGCGAAAGCAAAAAGGTAAAGTGAACTATATAAAATGTGAAATGAACTGAGTATTTTGGTACGACATCTAGAGTTTACTTTGGAATTTCAGAACACTTGAACTCGCAGTTTTCTCTACCTTGGTTGAGGTTAAGGCCGTGGAACACTTCAAAAACTAAAGGATATCTTTCCAGGAGCAAGAGTTACTATCACCTCCCTCTTGACCCTCATTTTCTCAATGAACCATCCATTGAACTCTCATGTCAGAAACCTGACATAGACTTCAAATTCCTGCTCTGAAAAGGGTTGGTCTATGAGCGAGAGCAGTTCAGGAATCATACCGTGATGAAATTGAGACTTTTGAAATGTACGGCTCAATATTAAATATCATTCGCTCAATTCCTTCTACAACTAAGCAAATGTTATGAGACAAACGACTCACTATTCTGAAGCTCCACTTGTTCCCTGTTTTAAGAATGCCAGACTTGCTTGGACTTTGGGAATCAAGACTTGACATTTTTGGCATTGACGGACATGGAACTTCTGAGTACTAGAGGGCTTATGAAAGGGCTTATAAACATGAAGACGGAAAAGAAACAGAAGAAAAACAGTTGCAACAGATCAAGAAAGAAAGGCAGTCAACGAAAAATATTGCGGAACGAAAAACGAAAAAATATACACAAGAGGAATTGGACAAATGCTTCGACCTCATCGATAGGCAATCTGAGCTTGCGAAGCTGACCCGTTCCCTGAGAAACCGTCCAAAAGCTAACTCCGTGTTCTTAAGTGCAGGTCAAGCTTATGGGGTGCAACTTTGTTGCAAAATGGTATAGGAAGCCCAGCAGCAAGAAAATGTATGTTCACTGGCGGTCAGCGCATCCTCGGCAGACCAAACGCGCGGTGAACAAAAGCATGGTTCGAACCGCCATAAATGTCTCCACTGGCGAGGATGAAAGGAAAGAGTCAGCTGAAAGGGCACAGAAAATTGCTGAGCTCAACGGCTACAAATGCCCCCCGCATTCTTATCGGTCCACGGCAGGTGGCGGCTCCAGCAGACCTAGGAGAGGCGTTCTGAACAGGAAAATTCCCTTCATGATACCCTTCATCTCTGATGAAGTGAGCGCTTACATTAGGAGGTGTCTGAAGAGACCGGGTCTAGAAGACACTGTTGGCCTTGTGGATATTCGTCCCCATAATCTAAAATATGGTCTCGTTCGAAACCGTCTCTATGACCGCACATTCGCGACCGAGAACTGTGTGGTCTGTCACAATGGCAATGATGATGACTGTGCCATCACCGGTGTGGTTTATAGAGTCATTTATCAAAATTGTGAAGACGAATATATGTATAGGGGAGACGGCCAGACCGCTTCATTCTGCAGTTGTTGCAACTAGGACACAAGACCGCTGGGGAGAAATGGAGCAGGAATGGCTGCTTTCATAGTCCGCCGGCGTGCCGAGGCAGTGCAAGAGGGCAGGAGGGAGGCAAACGGTCGATCAGTGTACATTCTTCGAAAGGCTGAAAAAAGAAGAACAGAATCAAAAACCAAGCAACCAGGGGCTTGTACAAGTGGTTTTTGATCTTGTTGCTCTTTGTTTACACCCTTCGAAGGAGCTGACCGACCGTGTGCCTCCCTCCTCCCCCCTAGCACTGCCTCGGCACGTCGGCACGCACGCCGGCGGACTGAAAGCAGCCAATGTTTGCGAGGAGTTCGAAAACAGACTTGGGCCCTCTATCCATGTTGATGGAGGGTATTTTAACTTGTGAGTGTTGCTTACCGATGTAAATATTGTAAGCAAACGTGCTTATAGATTCCTATTCTCAGCTCAGGAGCTTCATTTACAACGCTACGAGTAGGGCCTGTAATTTTGAGACATTGTGTACATTTGTGCCGATCCTCGCACGGGTAACGGAACTTCTCCCCTATCGCATTCTCCCTTGCGGCATGCGGCAAATGTCACTGCAATTACCGTACTCACCCCGTCTCCCGCCAATCGATAGGACGCGATAATTTTCGTTGATTGGTTTGCTTTTTCATTGGATTTGATCGTTTTTCTTCTGTTTCTTTTTAGTTTTCATGTTTGTTAGACTTGATAAATTGAAATGACACCTCCTATATAAACGACGATCAAGACCGCATTGGAATTGAAAAGAGCGGCCAGCCAGTTAAAAAAATCAAAGGACTCCCTATCTCACAAATTGCGCGCTCCAATCTTCCATCGCAATCCTGCGATAAGCGGCGGGTGCGGCGTGTGCGACGCCGTGTTCGGGGAGAAGTTCCCGGACCCATCCTCGCACTAATCTAACAGTNTAAATTGAAATGACACCTCCTATATAAACGACGATCAAGACCGAATTGGAATTGAAAAGAGCGGCCAGCCACTTAAAAAAATCAAAGGACTCCCTATCTCACAAATTGCGCGCTCCAATCTTCCATCGCAATCCTGCGATAAGCGGCGGGTGCGGCGTGTGCGACGCCGTGTTCGGGGAGAAGTTCCCGGACCCATCCTCGCACTAATCTAACAGTACCCTCATTTCGAAGATGACTGCTCTGAGCTCTGTGCGGTAACTCATGCTTCCTTTCTCAAACTGTCGTATCGATTTTCAACATTGGTGTCCCTTGTGAGTGGTGCAGCATCTAAAATGCCATTTGAACTCGTCCGACGTTATGTGGCAGACAGCCGATACAATCGTCCAGCCCTTATAACGCCCTATTAAGGCCGTTTTCCGATCTGACAGCGCCACATGTGATATTCGAGTGGCCCAGCTTCACCTTAGGAGTTATCTCAGAAACCACTTCTATCGTGAACTCTGCCTTTGAGTAAAGTGTAGAGGATATGAACATTTTTTTCGATGGAGAATATTCAGCTTTAAAATATGTATTAGGTGTGTGCATTAATTTCTGCCGCCGTATTCGAAGAGTCGTTGCGCGAACCATGTTACAGGCTTACGTGTGAAACTTGTCATATTCTGTAAAATAGGGTATTGGCTACCTATTTAAGGGCAGATAGGTCAGCTTTAATCCCGTTGCTCTCAAACTGATTGTTCAAGGAACATGATAAATCTTTTTCCGGGAAGTGCTTCTCCTGCTGTTTGATTTCAAAAAAACTGCCAGTGAACCTCACAGGGTGCTTTTCGATACTTATGCAGATCAAGCTACATCTGGACGAACCTGCAGCTCTCACCCAAAAGCGGCCGTTAATCGCAAGAAACATCATAGGGTGCTGTTCCACCACGACAATTCCAAACCCCATGTGCAAAGAATTTCATTAAAAAATTGCACATCTTGGATAGGAGCAGCTTGATCAGCCCGCATACTCCCCACATCTTGCTCCATCTGATTACCACTAATTCCAGTTCATGCAAGTCAATTTGGTCGCGCTTCCGGAATGCCGAAGAAGTGCGCAGATGGGTGGATGACTGGGTTGCTTTAAAAAATGAAGTTTTTTTTCTAGACTCGGAATCAACAAGCAAACGGAATGATGGCAAGAAGTTGTAGCTAACGATGGGCAATACATTGATTGAGGTACATTTTGTTTTGACTTTGTAATAAACATGTTTTTGCACGCAAAAAACTTCGGAACTTAATGGACACACCTAATAAATGAGTGTATGGAAGCGATGCCAGTCGGAAGCATACAGTTTTTATGTGTTTACAACTTGTATCAACGAGTGAAAACTTGTCCAGAGGCTCAACTCGCCTCGGTCATTTCGTACATCTCTTCAAACCAATGATGGAATTGAGTGACTGACTCTCCTAATCATTTTCTCATATCATTAGCCGGTACTCACTGACTCCGAAGACTTCTATTGTAAATCTATGTTAATATGCTTTTTGGTGGAAATGTAGTTGGTGGGGAAGGGGGGGGGGGGGGGGGGGGGGGGGGGAGCAGNAGGCATACACAACAGTATAAGTATGACAAGAAATAAACACGGTGTTACGTATTGGACCGTGGTATACCAACACCGTATCTGAGACGAAGAGGAGGATGGGTTGCGGCCATGTGTGCGTTCTTATGCGATACAGAGAGATGGAGTTTTTTTTTATGCCTCAAAAGGGTAGGAGCACCGGGAAGGGTATGATGATTACCTCGTGCGAAAGGCTGGAAGCTGGCCCACTCCAGAGCTCCTAAGGCCTAATTCAAAAGTTACATGTCCCATGCTTGTGCCGGGTAAAAAAGTTCATGGTAAAGTTATCACTGTTAGATTTTGTAAGCAATGACTGCAAGATGAATGTAATGTGTTCTATTTATGCATCACTTAATTCCCTTTGTTGTGTTTTTCTCGCTAACGGAACACTGCATCAGTTTGAAACTGTAGATCAAAGATTTACATATGAATAAGTATTCGATCATAAGTATTACTACTAATCCTTGGCCTTCTGGAGAACTTAACCAAGGAGTAATCCAATCATAAGGGACTCAAAACACTCATTAGTCTTGGAAAGACCATCTTCTCGAGTCCGTAGGACTGGCTTTAATACCTGGCTCATCTGCTCCACGAGCTTGCCCGTGAGCCGAAAACCGGGCAATTTCCTCCATATAGTAAGAATACCATAGCCGGCTAGTGCAGGTACTAGATTTGAATGTCACCCTTGTTGGATCGTCATCCATTATATTTGACTAGGGGGCGTAAAATGTAACGCATGAACAAATTAATGGGAAAAATCAAAAACCCACCCCTTCCAAGCCACTTTGAGAGAGAAACTGCTACCGTTAGTTTATGACGACATTCGCTTGCTTGGTAAACTCCAACTGCACTTCAATCAGCACAACTTTCAAATCTTTATCGCTAATACATAGATTTTCGAGAATATCTTTTAGCAGCTCAATTTCTTTTTGTTGGCTTGTTCGTAGACGGCGTTTCATACTGTAAAAATATACGTTTTCCCTTCTGAAAATGAATCTTTTCAAAGTGAAAAATAAAGAGAAAATCTTCCAGGAGTTAACCAGACTGAACCCTCGCACTTGATTCCCATGCGGAATTGTATTGGAAATGCATGTGTGGCCCAACAACAACAAACGACAGCCTCCGCAGGTTATCATTTTCTTTTCGGACCAATTATCATTCAAACTCAGGAGAATCTTTCAAAGAAGTCATTCATTCCGATTCCCTCTTGTGTATCCGGAAACGTCTTACTGTTTCGGAAAATGTGAGAGCCAGAATAGAAGACTTGCGGAATGGGCTAATATGTGCACAAATCAGCTTTTGATAAGCTGTTAGTCAACTGCTGTTCCTATCCTACGTTGTTACACAGCTTGAGCACAACGACTTTAATTCTCATGGTGAATAGGACAGACAGGCTTCGATGGAATCATCCGATTATGCCCGTTGGATAAGAAAAAAAAGTAAAGACACTCAGTGATTGTGCAAAAGTGCTCCGATGTTATTGACGCTGCCTATGTACTTTCTGCATGATGGTGAAGCTTTACATGACAACTGAGAAGAGAGGTTCAACAATGAACCAGTACTGTTCATTGAGCCAACAGCGACTTCAGCTATGCATCTTTGGGTAGACCGAATATCCTTCAAAGTCACGTCTACGAATTACTACCTACTCAGACTACGCTCTAGCTAGTAGTTTTTTTTATTCGATGGAAAATGAGAGAGCCACATCGCACACTTTTCTGTAAATGGTGGAAACTTAAAGTGAACGAGCTGATAAAATGATAGCCTCTCCGTCAGTCGGTCCCCCTGGAATATACTCAACTAAGAATTAATGCTTATGATGATAACCTATTATTTCTGTATTGATACCGCAACTCTTGCAAGCAGACACTCTGCTCCATCCACACACTGGGACAACTATTATTATACCCTTACAGATTAGCACTGCCCTTGACTATGAATCACGTCTTTCTAAGCTTCTTTCTCTACTACTTATAAGTGCACCTTGGAACAAAAACTGTTGAGAACGTCGCTTCTTATTGTATAGGCTGTCTAAATCTTTTCCTAGCTGTGCCTTGATTGGTGTAAAATTTCTCGCTTTTCAAACCGTATTAGCCGTAATAGCTGCATTTTGGTATACGACAATTAAGAAATAGTTCTATATATGGATAAAATCCGGCTTACCTCATTGGCTGCTTTCATAGTCCGCCGGCGTGCGTGCTGGCGTGCCGAGGCAGTGCTAGAGGGGAAGAGGGAGGCAGACGGTCGGTCAGCCCCCTTCGAAGGGCTGAAAACAAAGATGAACAAGATCAAAAAGTAAACAATCAGGGGTTGTGCAAATGGTTCTTGATCTTATCTCTCTTTGTTTACAGCCCTTTGAAGGGGCTTACCGACCGTATGTCTCCCTTCTCCCCCCTAGCACTGCCTCGGCACGCCGGCACGCCGGCACGCACTCCAGCGAACTATGAAAGCAGCCATTGGCACCGTGGGGGAACGGAACATTCACCCAGAACTGGATGGACGCGGCAAACCGCGCGGCGAAACTCGTGGTGATTAAAACGCCTTTGGCGCCTATCATTGGGGCACAAATTTGAAGTGGGATAGATAAGTAGCATCAGCTGGCCCTACATATCCAATTTATTTGAAACCCGTGCCCCAATGATAGGCGCCAAAGCCGTTTTAATCACCACGGATTTCGCCGCGTGGTTTGCGGTTGCGTCCATCCAGTTCTGAGTGAATGTAACCATACCCGGCACCGTGACCATTTGCCGTCGAAACGGCTGCTAAAATGATTCTCTGAGTACATATGAAAACCCAGTTTTCCATACAACGGAATTTCAGATTTTCAGAAGTTTAGCTTACATGAATCTCTACACAAAAGCTGGAGGTCTTTTCGGCACACACGTTACGTGGAGTGACATTGAAGGAGACATGCAACGCGAACTGGACACCAACGCTTCGTTCGGACCAAATAAATCGGCTAAAGATATAGGAGAAGGCAGTGTAAGTTATTAGAACGTTTCTGATCAAAATAAGTGGAATTCTATTCTGAATCAGAGACAAGTTGGAAAAATTCGTATCGTTGAAAGAAATTCGAAATCTTCGCATATTGCAAGAATAATAGTTAGTTAACACATTATTCACCTATTCATTTTCAATTCTTCAACGATTCACAGATCAATGATATGGGCTAATATGCGTTTTTATTCAATGCAAGTTCGATTATCTAAAAATATTGTATTTATAGTAGGCGGAGGTGGTGTAGCGGCAAGCGCACTATATCACACGCACGGTCAGGGGTTCGAATCCCGGATCGATGCCCGCCCAAGCCAACCAGGTTCGTCTGGGAGGATAGAAGCTGTGACTTGTACATCGGCTGGCCACCGCAATTCATCGTATGAGTGTGCGAACAAATTTTCGATCGCACTCAATCAAACTCGCCTCGCACCTAGGCGCGGAGTGACCTTAATCGAGTGGAAAGAGTCAGCGTTAATTACGCTGCCCGCACTCGCTACTAATCGAGTCAAAACTTGTCATTTAAGGAGTATAATGACAGTTCAAAAAAAATGGAGATTCTATTGAAAATGTTCCTTTTTCATAAAAGAAAAAGTTCCAATATCAACGGTATATCAACGGTTTCGAGAGTTTTATTTACGCGCATAATGACTAAATTCAATACATTTTGTGAATAAAGTTTGTGTGATATGGGAAAAGACGGCTCAATTCAATAGTAATAAGAAATTATAAGTAAAAAACTTGGATAGTTTTGTTTGTTACGAATCTGGACCTCTTTATACAAAATTCTTGTATTTCCTGACGGCTTGCTCCTTGCTGTCGAAAATCTCCCTTCTGCACTGAATGCAACAAAAAACTGCTTCACTTTTGTCCGTGCGCATCTTCTCAAAACTATATGCATAATCTGTACCTGGAATTCTGTAGATCAAAACTCTACTTTTATTTTTCCTACTTATCTGCCTCTCTCCCATAAACCGCTCTGGTCGCGTCTCTGTAGGGTCTACGGTGAATTCTGCTGAAGTGGGAAGCTGTGGCTCAGCCGGCTCAGAAAGAAGTGTTTTTACAGAGTGTGGAAGCAATTCTAGGGGGGGGGGCTGCGTTGGTGCAGGAAACGTGTAGGGTGAAGGTTGTGATGCGGGATCCAGCTGCACTGGAGGAGGCTGTGTAGACGTAGAACTTCCGAAAAAATTATTTAGTAGTGCTAGAGCTTCCAAAGCAAAAGTGAAAAGCTCGGACAGTGGAGGAAATGGGCCACATGGACCGCGCGCTCCTAGATAGTCTGAAGCGGGAGGACACCTTGCAAGTTCATCGAAACAGTACAGTGTGTCTCCAGAATACATGGTAATGACTTTTAAAGTAAGCAGTGATAGTTAAAGCCCTCACCCAACTAGTTAAATAATCCTCGATAATCTCTCCTCAAGGTGTTGAATTCAGCCTGAAGACTTGCTAAATGCCGTAAAAACTGTGAATGGCCAGCATGGTGAGTCGTAGGGCGTTCAGTGACTTCTCAATGAAGAGTAGTCCCAATACTAAACAACTCTAGAGAATAACATCGCTTCTGTAAAGGTTTTTTGATATCGCAAACAAGCAAATGAGCGAAAATACCGGAAAAAAGTTGAACCGTTTTACCCACTTTCCAGGAGAATGAAATGAAATATATTGAACTTATTTATTATGCGTGTAAGTAAAACTCCCAGAACTTCTGAGTTTGTTGCTGTCTTGAATTCTTCACGAGGTTTTTAAATAACCTTTACTAGGCTGACGTTTCGGCGGAATCGCCTCCTTCAAAGCCTGAAAGGATCGTAACAATCTGTGACTATCCGATCAAACGTCTCCACCAACCCACTAAATTCGAGACCCCCAGGGCACGCAGGTGGTTGAAAGGAGAACCACTCACCGTAACTTTGTGGATTCTTCGAAACCACCACCACCCAGCAAGTAGTGGTGCCAACCGACCAGTTTCAGCTGGGATACGTCCTCATTAATTCTGTGAGGGAAGGCCATTCTTATATAAGGCCGTAGCTCCCGCGAGATTGCGAGACATTCTTCCCTACGATTCATTTTGAGATCGGTGACCTGTACCCAAAATGCCTCGAGGGTTTTACGCGCGCACACTTGCGACTCCGGTATAGGGCTAGGTGTGATAACGGCTCCTCAGTGGCAGACCAGGTAGGAAATGTGCTCAACATTCCCTTCCCAGCCACGTTTTTCAAACAACAGGAACCACACATTGATTCCGATGCCAATTTCCGGGTTTTTGCCGACGACGTTTTCAACGTTTTCAAGGTGCTGAGTAGGTTTCGAAAGCAAAATTTCACATCCAATATTTCAAGGGAGCAAGCACTTGGTGTTAAGGAACTTCGAGACCTGATAAAGTCTCGAACTACAGTATTATCCGTCAGTGATAAAGGAGGAGAGTTTGTCGTGATTCCCAGACAACTAGACTGTGAAATAACAGAACACCATCTGGGAGACACATCTCTGTATCGCCCAGCTTCTCTTGAGGAGTTCAAGACGCAGCTGCGTGGACTAAACCGGATGTGGGTATCAGCAGCACGGTCTGCAGGGCTGAGTTCAACTTTAATAACACGGCTCAAACTTGAGTCGCCTTGTTGTCCAGTCCTGTATCTGCTCATAAAGACGCACAAGTTTT
>UZAF01016420.1:56766-85418 GCA_900617895.1 Haemonchus placei | reverse complement strand
GGGGGAGAGGCTAAGCATAACTCTTCTCATCAAAGGGAACACCAAGGAACAATTATGGAAAGCACTTATGAAAGAGATACTTCCACCATGTGGGAAGACCTGGGCATTAAGTTTTGGGTGTATTTCAATACCATTGGCAGGATCATCGCAAAAGGCATCAATACAACAAGGAATAACGAATACGAAGAACTCTCCATTGGTTGGACGAGTTCTTGGGAACAAAATGCCCATTTCCATTCACATTCCCGATTTTATTACGCTCACACATTTATACATTTATGACACGAAATAATTTTCTAGGAAAATACTTACAAAACCGGCTTTTCGGTTTTTTCTTTCCCAGGTTCTTGATTTTCGGGATTTCGAGAAGATTCCCCAGACCTTCACTATGGGATGTGGACTTTTCCAACCAGGGACATTTTTCTTCGCTAAGTTCCTGTTCATTTGAAGGGAGGGATGGGTAATGTTCATGTTTGAATGGCTTCCAAATTAAGGGAGCTCATTTTTGATCAAGGACTTTACTTGAGTTATCACCCACCTTCTGACAATCCACGGCCCAGTTGTGGACGTCTGTGGGGCATCCAGATAACCAGCATCGGCAGCCAATTTGGTCATGATGTCAGCCGGTAATTGGAACAATCTGTAGTAACATTTTGGTGAGCAGTGATGCGTAGTCGATGCATGTCTATGCTGCCTAAGGTGAATTTCATAGAAAAAGACCTGTAGAAATCTTCAGGATCCTTCTGTCCCTCGATTGAGTTGTTCTGCTGTGCCATAGGCAACTTTGCCACGGCTTCAATAGTACCCTGCAAGGAACCGAAGCATGTGATGCATCGGACAAAGCCAACCAAGGTAATCTACAGCCACTGCAGCAGCAGGCCATGCAAAAAGGCTGAAGCCGAGGTAGAATGTTAGAAGCGAGGCGGCCAAGTGGATAAGACTGGTGCAGCAATCACTAAACTGGGGGTGAGCACACACCGCACGCCATTACCGGTTGTTTATATCCTCTATACAAAAGCGAAACATCGGCATCTGGTGAGAATAGGACTGGCAAATCCGGACGACCCTAGCAGGCAAATAAGCTCAGATGAAAAGTGTCATTGGTGAGAAAATGAGGGACTGAAAAAGCCGTGGGAAAGCGCACCTTGACAATTTGTTTCACGTCCAGAAAGTGTTCCTCTTCGGCTGAGATCGCCACTGCGAGGACGACCAGCCTCCACCACCACATCCTGGAATGGAGTACATTTCAGAGCGAAGGCCAGTAAGCCATAAAGCTACATTAAACTTGTGCGGACTGTAGAAAATGAGCGATAACGCCAAAAGCAGAGCTATTGCTGACCAAAACCTTCGTGAATACTCAGTTGCAATTGCAGTTTCTTGGAACGATGATGGTCCCCAAGACGTCCGCTAATTTTTCCGGGCCAGCCAACGGAGTAACGAAATACCCAGGCAATAAATATTGAGATGGTCGACGCGTATCAGGTCAGGAAGAAGAACTATTCATAAAGTGAGTAAAAGGGTTCGAAGAGATTTCAAGTCTGTAAAAAATCTATTTTTCAAGTTTTCCTTAACCGTAAAGTGAAATGGGAGAAGAACGAAAATATGGTTCACCCAATTACCTTTTCAAATTGAGGACGCATCTTCCTCGTGTGGTCACAAAAAACACTCGCACCACCGCACCATTACAAACATAATTAACTTCCCCCACCCGTTCGATCACTCTCAGCTGACCACGTTCTCCCTTCTCAGTCACATTGCTGGGCGAAAATGGATTAGCCATTCACTTGTGATCTGGACATCCGAATCCGACGAAAATACGAACACACATTTTTCTGATTACACAGAAAGAAGAGGAAGTGCAGATTTTGCGTCGGAAAGGAAAAGCGATGACAATCTCAGGCTATGAAAAAAATAACTATAATCGTCTCCAGGGCTAGTTCTACTGGTAATTTTACTAGTCAAACTAGGATACCGTAATGTTACGATAATGTTACGATGACAGGAGTAGAATCAAACTCAGACTGAGCAGATTTTACTTTACTGCTTCTCACTCAACTAGCTTCCCTAAAGTGAAGAGGGAATGAGCCTGGCAACCCCTGCAGGGATTGAGGCACATAATAGGAGATCAGAACAATACCTAAAGAGGCCCACCTCTCCAAAACATCACTCTTCTAATCGGAGGGCTACGATCCATAAAAGGTTTACGAACTGGCAGCTCGCGCAGGGTCTCCTCGCGTTTGTGCCCAGATGATAGATGGATTCGGACGGATGCTGAATTCACCGTGGCTTACCACCTTTCTAATCATGAGCATGCATTGACCTCACATTTCACCTAAATGGCTTGGCCTGAAAACTGACGGGCCTGATTGCGAAACCGTATTTGGTAGTAATTCGTCACGGATCTTACTGCATGTAGTGGTCTCGAAACTGCGTCAAAGACAAAAAAGTGAGAGGGATAAATTCATCCACTGTTCCACCAAGCTTTTTCGTTATCATGCAGTTGCTTTTTGAGAATTTTCAAAGGTCTTGTTGCCTTCGAAAAGCTTTTGGAAAAACCTAGAAAGCAGGCTCTACCCGCAGAAAAACTGCTCAAATATCCTTTGAGGTGGCTAATCGTCACTAGAAAGTAGTTAAAAATATATAAGTTACTTTTTTGAACAACCAGTCCAACTCATATTGCTTCAGTGTTTTAGAGACTGTTTACTAGCCAAATTATTTTTGTATTTACACATAAAATTCAGATTGTATGACATGACTGACTGTTTTTGTTCGAATTGAGTTACAAAGTGGTTGGCTTTTTTTTGCGTCTGCCTTCTGCAGTCATTGAAATACTCATGACTAGTTAGAGAGTAATCTATGAATTCGGTTACAAGACTCGATCCTTTTACTGGGCGTAGAAGTCACTGTAGAATGGTGAGCGGAACTGTAACCAAAGTCATAGCCTTCGTAATAATGGAAAGCTATTAGAAAGGAGTACCCGTAAAGAGGAGACATCACAAATTCCTTACAGATATTTCGTATCGAAGTCTCCACTAATGGGATAGTCATCAACGGAACCACCGAAAACGTGTGGCCTGTCATATAGTTGGAGAATTGTTATAATGTGACACTTAACTAGTTGTTTTGTATTGAAAACATTTGGACGGGATGACATAAAAGAAATAGCTTGGCTCGGGACGGGAGCCTTTCAAGAAAGTGCATCATAAACTAGGAAAAAATTGTTTAGAGACAAAATATCCAAGTCATTTGAGCTTTATTTTGAACATAAGTAGGACGACACAGAAGACTCTGCGTTCAATAGAAAGCGAGCAGCGATAAAGGATAACTAGATAAGTTGGAGGATAAATGATGAAGCCCTGAGCAACAACTGAGTGTGCATGGTGCGGATGTGAAGCGGGTAAGTTGGGTAAAGGGGAGGAGATAATGGACAATGGGTCGACGATAGGGCAGAGAGACGCCCCCATGAACGGGTTCTTCCACTACCGCTAGCTGCAACCCGCGCGACAACCATCTCGACCTCTTCTCAACAAACATGCTCCGATTTGTCGTCGTAGCCGTGGTATCAACGGGGACGGCCAATAAGCATTGGGTGCTGGCACAATGGTCGATGGTCCCAAGGAGTAAATGCTCCTGAGAATTGAATCGAACTCATGCTCACTTATTCGATCAGGGATTTTTTCGTTTCCCTACCTACCTTATACAATTCACCCTGAGAAGCTCAAAAAAATTCGAAAAAATTAGTAAGGGCGGCAGTTGAATCGCCTCAAAAAAAGCACTTTCCCGAGGCAACCAAGGAGTAATGGTAACGAGCATAGCTCCATTAGCAGCAATTGAAGGTCATCCGCACATTGCTTTCACCTGATCTGCACTTTTCACAGATAACCTCATTAGATGAAATGAACGTGGTCACTGGTGTTTTGAAGCCAAGCAGTGGACTTGTGTGGAATGAAAAAGGCCGAAACTTCATCGAGAGCGTAAGAGAAAACACGCTCTGTTGTGTTTAACGATAGAGACGAAGACGGTTGACGGAACGATATCCGTTCCGACAGTCAGTGAAAACACGAAGTTGATTCTCTCCCTCTGAGGTCGCGAACACGCTCATTGAGTCCTCGACCGCCGCGAACTGAGAGCCTTTTTAGTTCCATAATCAAAGACCACCCGTACGATGAGTCATTCGAAAGGTTTCCTTCGATTTCTTCCAAATTTGCAGTAGTTGAAGGATAAAGGGCAGGGTTTTTGGCATTGACTAATCCCGTCCGAGGGATGCGCCCCTGCACTGGTCTTCCATTCATAATCGTAGTGGCGTAATGAGTGCGTATGTTGCCTATACAATGACTTGCAGTGGCCAGCTGATGTGCAAGTCAGCGCTTCTATCCTCCCAGACGAGCCTGGTACCAATTGACTGACCCTGGAGGGATGGAAGGCTTTGTTGACCTAGGCGGATACCGATCCGGGATTCAAACCCGTGACCGTGAGTTAGTTTGCCACTTGCCACTACACCACCTCTGCCTTTCTGATGGAAGTTATTTTTTTCCCTTTGACTTCCGTCACAAGTTTTCACCAGCCTCTAGGCAGGGGTCATTGTTTAGCCCTTCAAACGCGGATCCGCATGGAACTTTTGATTATCGATAGCGTTTTCAGTCCGCCAGAAAAAGTGACACCGTTCATTGTTTGAAAATCATATGGACTGAACATATTCAAAAGAGCGATCATCGAATTAATGAAGTGGAAAAGTACAAATTTGGCTTCTCCGTTTGTTAAGCTGCACAATACATTCGCTTAGCTGTCCTCTTCACCCTCCAGAAGTGGTCTTCGTGAGACTCTGACCAGAGCTTCTACCATCACCGTCAAAGAAGAACGGTCTGTAGTCGGATCCCTGCTGATATGAATTGAGTCTTCATATCATTACCTGATAAGAATAAAAGGATAAAGTTGTTGGCGTTAGAATGTCTGAGATATGCTCCCCCGCACTCGACTTCCATTCAGAATCGTAGTGGCGTAATGAGTGCGTATGTGGCCTATACAATGACTTGCGGTGGCCAGCCGATGTACAAATCAGTCATCCTCCCAAACAAGTCTGGTACCAATTCACCGACCCCGGAGAGATGGAAGGGTTGGTTGGACCAGGCGGGCATCGATCCGGGATTTGAACCCTTGACCGTGCGTGTGAGATGTGCGCCACTTGCCCCTACACCACCTCCGTCTTATTATCTGATAATGTCAGAATTAATAGAACGGTGGCAAAAGTATCACGTGCAGTCCAAGACCCAAAGTTCTTTCAAATAGATTTTAAGTGTTTTATAGCGCACAGCGGTATTGGAAGTGTAACCCATTGATAAAAGGAAGATTAGCATCAAACTTCTCTTCACCCCATAATTCTTCAGGAATGTCTTCTCAGAAAGCAGTTGCTCGCTAGGGAGTCGGGTAATTGTCAGACTACACTTTTAAGGTTTCAGATAGGTTGAACCCTGAATGAGAGAAAGGACCAACATAAACAGAGAATCAGGGGGAGGATGCAGACCTTTGATTGGAAAAAAGCCAAATTTCAATTCCTCTGTGCTCTGCAAGCGTCTGGTATGGTGGCGGCCTTCCAATGCTGTCCAGCTGATTGCCCCTCATCGACTAGGTCAGATTTTACTTTTAATTATGACCGAATGCTTGCAAAATCCGAAACCTAACTCAATCGAAGACTGGAAAGCTACTTCCTTCAGATGTGTGTAAGCCAAAAAATCCTTGTGAAAATCGGTTTGCGAAGGATATCGAGAAGAATGCAACATAAATGGAGGGTTGCGATACGATCTCACATGCCGACGAACGTCCGTCTACGTAACCGTTCACGCGTATTACGCTGCTTTCTGTTTTTTCGGCAGCTTCTCCTGGATCGCTCATTGTATTTTCGAAAGGTGAAGCGGGGTGTCAAGAGCTGACTAAGATGGAATGATTTGAAATGAATCGATAGACCGTCTTGAAATGGATCCTCACATGAGCTTTATACCGTCTCATGGGCGAGGTAGGTTTGTGCCAAGTGGAGCGCTACTACGCGTATCGCCCAGGGATCAAATTCCGTATACATGACTGACCAGCTGTTCCGTTCTTCCTTCCCAGATCCATTTCAGAAAAGGGAATGGTCAGTTCCAAAAATCCTTACTGTGTAATCTCCAAGTTCTTAGTCTAGAACAAATTGCAAATGGCTTCGAGTTTTAGAGCTTTTGAATAATCTGAGAACAACTCATGCAAACAAGCCCCACAATTGCTGATTGCTCTCATTTTGCTATTCCATAGCTGCAGTGACACGTGCTAGACATATGAAAAACACTTGCTCACGTCGATTCCGAGGGATACCCTTCTATTCAGTGAGATTCAGTGAAAATAATGATTATAAATTCGGCGTTCTCAGATCTCATACCCGTCCGGTACAAATTAGTGTATCCTCGAAGGATCACTGCATCTCACTGCCTCGAGGTGCGATTAGATCTACAAAGCTACCTGTGCAGCCGCGATGACGATCCTTTGCTGCTGAAAATGCTGGACAAATGTCGTGAGGGCTCTATGAAAATTCTTGCAAAGGTAGATCTCCTACTCGTCATCGTCGAAGCTAATGGACTACTGGTAGTCTTGGCTAGGCTCTACTCAATGCTATGAATTGAAGGCACAGTTCGCGATAATTTTGAGGTACCCNTATTTAATCGAAAACCGAAAGTACAGGTTGGGAATACTTCATCGGTAGTGAAGAAAATGATCTCGAGAAAAATAAGGCTCCTCAAAAATAGGAAAAATAAAGGTTGGACGAGATTACCATGACGAAATAGTGTGGAAGGGGTATTCGGACGAGATTTCAGTTGTTGCAATTGTGCAAAGAGCTGACCACATCAAGCCAGAACTGTACAGAGCTGCCTTTCACTACCGCTATGGGTCATGACAAGCTGCTTGAGCCCTCTGCATGGGTTGCCTTGTGAATGGCGCCGTCCCAGCAGTGCCGGTGAACTTCGTCCGAGGATGCACACAATACAATTTTGAGCCTTCATAACACCCTGACTGGGTCATTTTCCGATTTGATAGCGCCAAATATGGTGTACGAGAGGGCCTCGAATCAATCCTGCGGGGAAATCTCAGAAACCTACCACTACGAAAAGGTCTACTGGGCTCGTCAACAATAGCCTACACGCGTGACCAAATACATTGCTTTTCAACAAACTGCTGTCCGTGTCTGAACCACTGCATCTTCTACGAATCGCAAATCCTTGAATAAATTCAGAAGGAATGAAAAAATTGAATACTCCTGATCCTAAGACTTGAACACATCGCGCGCACCTCTCCCGTCTGGAATGGCAAAGAGCCGAGGTGAAGATTTCGATACGAGTGTGAAAGGCACAGCTCACGATAATTTTGGGGTATCCGGTTTTCAGGGATTAATGGAACTAAGAGTCCAAAATAGTGCAAAGGTAACGAAGGAAAAGTGAGAAATGTTTAGAGATTTATAAGGCTTCAAAAAGCTACTGAAATTAGGGGTTGGACGAGAATGTGACCACAAAAGTTGCATGGAAGGGGTACTGATGTTGTTACAGCTAATTAAAGTTAGTTAAAGATGTTCAAAACTGTTTTCAAACCAGCCGATGATCCTGGCAGGGGGGAGGGGTTTATCTTGCGCTGCCCTCCTATTTACTACTCTTCTAACAGAAAAGTTATTCAGAACAATATTAGTCGCAAGAAACAGCAGTGGAATGAGAGAATAGTTTAAAATATAATAACTTAGGCTACGATGATCAGCTGACTGGTTTTTCACCAAGGTTGCTCCAATGCGAACACTGGTGCCCGGCACTTGAAGGCACAGTTCACGATAAAAAAGCCCCTCGTATACCATATCTGGCGCTATTAGGTCGAAAAACGGCCTAGCTAGTGAGTTACAACGGCTCAAAGATTGGAGCATGTGCATCCTCGGACGAGTTTGCTGGCATTGTAGAGGCTGCTCCGATCAAAAGGGAACCCAAGTAGGGAGTTCAATCAACTTGTCGTGACTCATAGCGATAGTGAAAGGCAGTTCTGTGCAGTTCTGGCTTGATGTAGTCAGCTCTTTGCGCGATTGCTGCCACTAAAATACTGTCTGTCTGAATACCCTTCCCATTTTATTTCCGTCATGGTGATATCGTCCAACCTCTGTAATCCCAGCTTTGAAGGAGCCATATTTCTCTGGCAATCGGCCAGTTCTTTCGCTTTCTTCGCTACCGATGAACTATAGTTTAGTCTATAGTTCCGCTTTTTGAATAAAAACGGGTACCTCAAAAATATCGTGAACAGTGCCTTAAAATTTCATAGCAGCCTATCGGAGAGATGTAGCACTCACATATGTTACAATCTCTGACCACTAGTTGTGTCCTTTACAGGACGGTTTTCGGCCTCCGCAATTATGGTATGAGGGGAGGGGAGAATGGGTTTGATCTCATACTTTACGAGCATCTCACGGACCACTTTCATCGTGAACTCTGCCTTCAAGTTGAGCTGAGTCACACCTCTGACAAGGCTCCTTAAGAGCTCCTGCAGGAGAAAATTGGAGTTCTCAATTAAGTGGCGAACAGTAAAAGGTCGCATCTCGAGCTTTATCTTATCTTAATGAATGGCCAGATGGGTACCAACTTTGATTGTGGCTTTTCAACTTCCGATAAGTTCGGGAGACTTGAGTCCTGTTTGCGAAAGAATTTTCCGTAACCTCGCAGATCGATTAGAAATATATGGTCATTAGAATTAGCGTACGTCTCATCACCAAGGGTCGTCTGTCTCGATCGCCGATGGAGAGGAAATCATTGAAGGTTAGAAAAAAGCAACAGCGAATTCCACAGAGAAAGTGAATGCAGTTCGCCGAGTTTCTTAGGAAGAAAGCGAAATTCTTCCATTCTATGAAAAAGCAATATCGTGCACAGCCCAGAATTTCATACAAGGGATGCAAGGGGTGTGGGAATAGCGATAAAGACTAAATTTCTGCTGAAACAGGCAAAATTCATCTCTACATCTGAGCTCTTCAACTGTGGGGAATGAGCGTATATCCGTGTTATTCTCAGGTCAGAGCAGTAAGTTGTTGTGTCGTTTCGTCGTTTGTGGGTATGTCTTTTTGTCCGTCCGAAGGAGTTTTTGATTGCAAAAAGGCAAAGATATGGGAAACTAAGCTCTATTCTGCAATTGTGTCGGCTAATGGAATGGTGAGAGTACTGCGGAGTGTAGTAAGTATTGGGTAGCGATGTAGGCTCTTCAAAATTGTAATTTCGATCTGTACTGGCATCGTGCTACGTGCACCTATACAAAAATCGGAGGTGATAATCTAGTTGGAGGGCCTCTACTTTTTTCAACATTGAGCGATGGGGAGCAGAGTAGGAGGTCAGGGCACATTGCGATCCTTCAACAGTGCTCCACATAAGCCCCAGAAAAGAAGGACCAATTGGATGGATGAGTCAGTTGAAGGTTCAGTTTTACCCCCAACCTAGCTTTTTGCTCGAGATAATCATCTCAACCACCCGATGCTCCTCGCCTGCGTGGGCTTAGATAGAAACTATATTATTTTCTCCGCCTTTTCGCTACTGTTCGAAACGCGTGCGTGGAAGCTAAGTAATTAAATAAATAACTAATACCCAAGTGTGCTTCCGGCTACGTGGTCTAGTAGACATTTGTTGTTACTTGTTTTTTAAGAGTACCGCTATTATACATATATCATAATGCTGGTTGTCTACCTTCATCTGTGTTTGCTTCTGCAGTTTGTATGTTACGTTATCTCACTAGGTTATCTAACTAGTTAAGTTCTGTAATAAGCGCACCTACGAGTGCATAAATAAATAAATATTCTTGCACTCGAAGCACAGGTAACGTCTGCTACCCCTCCCTCTCTGCGCCATAGCCGTCAGGTTGGATGAGAAAGGTGCCCCCACTCCACTAACAGCATTTTTCACCTACTTTGTAGAAGGAAGGAAGGAGGCTCGGCGTAAGCCTGGCCACCGACGCTTAATGAAGATAAAGGAACAATGGAATCGCATCATCGAGGTAAACAGGGATGATGACGTTTTCATCGGGCACAAAAGCCTATGAACTGAGTTGCCGAGCAACTCTCACACGTTCCGTTATGTATGTTTCTGCCTCTAAGCCTTCTCTATCCGAAGTGCGTGACAGAGCTACTGAAGCCACAGATGGTAAAAGAGTCAATGAGGCGTGTAAGTTCCTATATATTACACGGAATGGCCACTGATAGGGAATCATCAGCGAGACGAAAGAAAGACGGGAGGAGAATAAGGAGAGTAAAGATTACTGGGGAAAGGGTGAACTAGGCTCTCACCATGTTCAGTCAGTAACGATTCATACGGACTGTACTATGACAGAGAGAATTAAAACGAAAAGTTTCGGTCGACCATAACAAGACACCTGAAGAAATATACGAACTGGTCCTAATCTCGGCAAAATCGACGGTCCAAGCGAAGGTAATCTGACACAAAGCGTCACACTCTGTCATAATACATTTCGGCTCGAACGAATAGAGTAATAAAGACAGCCCCAGTTGTGTCGGGCTACTCCAGTAATTTACGAACATTCAGTGAAGAATTCAATCTTCCAAATTTTACTGGAGTATGGAGACTCTTTCTTCCCGTTCCATGTAGTAGCCCAGAAGCCCTGTACTGAAGATGTCGTCTGTTGATTTTCTACCAATTGAGCAAACTCCAATCTTGAAATTTTTTCGATCACTTCTGTTCGGATGACTTCCCTTTCCCAATCGAACCAATTCAGACAGCACTTTTTAACGCAACTGGCAGCGAATGAAAATGCCCAATGCCCCATTAGGCCAACGATTATGAGGAAGATCACGAGGAATAAAGCTTCCACTTCTCAGTCATTTTCAAAAACAAACTTTTGACCTAGAGGATCGATAGAGTGGATGGGGACTTTGAATGTAAATCCTACCTCAGAAAGCCAGGAGAGTGAGTTAGCTGATGTTGACCAGTTCTATGAAGGTTATGTATGTGAAGAAGATCTTTCACCTAATGGTGCGGGTAAGTCAGCGTCCTTTCACAAAACTCTATGGAAGTAACATCCGAATTCTGGAAACCAGCTTATCCTAAGCTTTTGATCGTGAAGCTAAAGGCTCATAAAGTTCTTGGAGGTAGATTGACAAGAGAGATGTACTTGCAGAATGAGGTCCCTCGAAAAAATGAAGATACAAAATTGAGCAAGACGGTATGAACACAAGTTTACAGTTTCCGGCGGTTCATGAAGACTGGAATAAATCGCCTTACTCATAAATTACTGCTGCCGATACATTTCCCTTTCTTTTTTCGTCTGACACTCTTTGATCAAGATCTCGCAATTAGGAACGGTGAAGGGCGGTCAAACAACAGGAACTGCCTACGAGTCTCTAAAGAAGCGCATCTGACCGGAAACCATTTGTCCGTCGGAAAGGGTCATTGAAAGAGAAATCGTCTCACGGATAGGGTTTTCTTTGCAAAAGCAAATGTCATCATTTCACTAAACAGCTCATCTCGATGATTACTGATTTTATCTTGACCGTGTTTTTTTAGGGTGGAGAAAAACATATGCTGGGGTCACCATTTCTGCTTGTTAAGATCGTATAAATCGGATCTGGCCGCAAATTCTTGAACGATGATCTTCTTATGGGATGAGAGCTGCATTTAATGATCAGCAACTTGTTTAAGCCATCGGCTACTCTGAAGCCATTCTACAGTTTTGCACGGAACTACATAGCCTCTTGAATCCATGCAAACTTTTATGTTCTGTTAGACCCAACACAGGTAGCTTCCTTTGGAATTCCTCTGCCGTTGGATAGCGTAATCTGATTGGAATAAATAGCGAGTTGCATGTTAATAATTGCCTATTTCCTTGAAAATAGTAATCTTTCATTAGGTGGGATCGCTACAGTGCGTTTTACTACTATTTTACCAAAAACCTTACACGGAGTAGTAACTCAATCTTGAGCATATACCCTCAGGTTCGATACAGGAGGAAACAATGACACGCGTGATTCGAACAAAGTTGCCATTTGGGATTATTTTTGCACGTATCTTTCCGAATTTCGGCCGTTTCATGCTATACGTCCATCTTGGTTAATAGTTTTATACTATGTCAGTGAGCGGAGGTGGTGTAGTGGCAAGTGGCGCACTATCTCACACGCATGGTCAGGGATTCAAGTCCCGAACCGAAATCCGCCTAGGCCAACCAAGCCTTCAATATCTCTAAGTCGATTGATTGGTACTAGATTATCTGGGAGGATAAAAGCACAGATTTAAACATCGGCTGGCCACCGCACCTCATTGTATAGGCCACATTTGCACTCATTACGCCACTACGATTCTGAATGGACATCGAGTGCGGGGCGCCTCCCTCAGACGAAATTGATTAACGCCAAAAACTTTATCCTTTATCTTTTATACTATGTTTATTAGACACCCCACTGAAACCCAGAAGTTGACTGGTGCTCCCTGTTTCAAAGCTATACTCTATCAATCGATGTGCATACTTAGTGACAGGGTCTCCACATTTGCAGGATCGACGCTACTCCGCACATGCATGACAGAACTATTCTGCTGATTGCGTCAATTGTCAAAAACTGCCTGCAATTATTGTGAACACGTCGAACAATATCTCATGAATTTTGTATGAGATTCAGAAAAGGATTACCCACCGGCCACTTCATAATTTCGATGCTGTGCTGTTGGAACTACACTGGTGTGCAAAACTTAGGGACGGGAGTGATAATGTAACATAAAACATTGAAGACTGGGTGAAAATAAATGAAAGTGTGACATAATATTGCCAGACCTATGACGACTATGCACAGGAATTTGGATATCCCTTCGTGCAGGAATAGTCCAGACAAAGCGAGAAATATGGCTACCCGCACAAATCGAGGCAGCTGATAGGTATGAAAAATTTTTTTCTCAATCAGCCAGTAGCTGCCAAGTACTGTGGTGGTATCCTTCCATACATCATGTACCGCAGCCATCGTCTATATGACTTCGCACGAGGAAGATCATTGGGAAACTCGAGAAAGGCCGAATCATGCTGAGTGTAGTTCAGAAGCCTATTATCGCTCGTAGCTTGTTCCACGTGCACGGAGAGCATTCCGAACCTCTGATACTGCTGCACGTAGGAGAGGAGGTGGTTGACCCAGAACAGCTACATGAAGGTGTGAACGCTACATTGTGCAGCACGCAAGAAGAAATCCACATCAGTCAGCTTTTTTGATTGCAATGTCATTTAACAGGGATTCAAAGCAAGCTATCCCACGCATTACAGTGGCATGACGACTGCACGGTTGCGACGACCACTACATAGTGTTCCTTCGACCCTCGCGAATCGGCGAGACCGTTTAGGGTGGGGCAAGGAGCATAGCGAACGGACCTATATGAAATGGGGCCGTTTGCTTTTTTCGGATGGGGCAGATTCAGTCTGAGCAGTGATTTTGGACGCACCATCATGGCCAGAGGTGGGGACACGCACGTCTCTCAGAAACGTTGCGGAACTTGATCGTTCTGGTGGTGGAGGTGCTATGGTATGAGAAGGCATCATGCTTCGTAACCTTACTGACCTCTAGATTTTTCAGCGTTTGAATCTTAACAGTCAGCGTTAGTGTGAAAAGGAAGCCCTTTCTAATGCAAATCTTTTCAGGGCTGCCGTGGGCCCTGAATTCATTTTTATGGATAACAATGCGCGACCGCATCGAACAGCTCAGGTGGAAGAGCTCTTGACACAAGAGGTTATCAAGCGAATGGAGTGGCCTGCCCGTTCCCGCGACCTGAACCCCATCGAGCACGTGTAGGATGCACCGAATAGAGGCATTGCAGCACGTCCAAATGCGTCACCAACCATCCAACAGTTGTCAATTGCGCTGATGGAGGAGCGGAATGCCCTACCACAGTTACTCATTTCCAACCTCGTGGAAAGTGTGGGATCGCGTTGCAGAGCATTTACTGCTGTTCGTGGTGATCACACAACCTATTAGGAAACGCGTCGCTTCTTTTGAGGTACTAGGATAAGTTGTGAGGGACTATGTGTAATCGGTACCGTTCAATAAAAATGTCTTATTTGCTCGTCCTATTTCGATGCTTCCTGTGCAATACCGTAATGATCCTCTATTGGTACGGTATAAATTTTATGGAGCTCTGGCAGAGATACAGTAATCGAAAGTTGCTTTCGTCCCTAAGTTTTGCACACCAGTGCATTATATTAGGTTGATGCATTATTATTGCGGATTTTTCAACAAATTTTTATTTAACGAAACGATAAAAAATACTGAACAAAAACATGTTCAAATAATAACTCCGGAACTTATCCACCATCTACGTCAAGCAGTGCTTCCCACTGGCTAGATAGTCGGATTCCAAAAGCGAAGAAGTTTCCATACATGGGTGCGATCCTCGCCTTGACATCGGCCATCAAGTCATCCAAATCGACGTAACTTCTATTCCCTAGCATTTTTTCAGTGAACGGTTGATGAGATAATCCATAGAAGTTTTTGCTGGTGAATATGGCAGATTTAGGTGCAGATCCCATTCCTTGGCTTTGGCTGATTGTTCCATCGCCGAAAAGTTACTGGGATCGCGGAATGACTCTGCCACCTTCCAACATTTCTCGAAAAAGTAAAGCATAATCGCGCGAGTAAGCGGGTGGTTTTCTAGGTACATTTTTGTAGAGGGAATCAAGTAGATCATTTCCAGAAAAAAACCCGAACTCAATATTCGAATTCTATCGAGAGAAAAAAGCCGCGAAAAAGTCGGCAATAATTATGCATCAACCTAATACATTATGACTTGCTCGGGTGGACGCCTGCATTAGTTTGTGGAATACTAGCTTCTCCTTTTGTCACCGGTCATTGAAAGGCAACAAGTTACACTCTAGAACTTCTTAATACTCTAGCGAAACCGTTGAATAATGAACCCTCCCATGAACATAGCTCCCTAAGCCTTTAGCAAACCGCCGCCGAAAATTCACAGACTAAGCTGCTTTGCTTCTTTTCTCAGATCTCGCCAGTAGCATCGGCAGCCATCGGGCCCATGCAAAGTAGAAATCGCCGAGAGATGTATTCGAGGATACAGAACAATTCGTGAACGCTGTCAAGCGTGGCATTTTTCTCACAACTTTTCACACAATGTTGCTGATGCGTTTGATTGCTCCTCAGACAGTCGATTTAGAGGCAGGTAGCAAGTGCGACACTGAGGCTACTGTTGAAAGCTTGCTCCCGAAATTGCCCCAGCATATAGCTTTCTCCTTCCTCCCTCCACCGGTATCGTGGGCATCAGGATATTGAGGTAAAAGCAGGTGACACAGCAGCTACCGCCGGGTTGCTTTGCGATATGAGGGTGTCCGAATCCGGCACCGTGCAAAGCCAGTATTTGTGATTTTCCTTCCGCGAATAGCTGAGAATTATGTGAAATCGCGACAAGACATCCTTGCAGTTTTTGTGGCTAAAAATGATGTTGGGCTTGAACGAGAAAAAGTATTAGGTTGAGGCATAAATCCTCGGTCATCTGATAGTGACGACTTCTAAAGATCATAATTTGGGTAAAAAGGTGACGAAAATGGACGCACGTGGCATTGGTAGATAGAGTATGAAAAGCATTTCAAAATACATACTAACAAACACACCTAACTGTTTATACAATTTTTACAATTTACAAGTGGCAAACGAAGTTCACGTCGGACGACTATTTCATCGAAGATGAAGACAGTTCGGTACGCTTAATGGAGTTGGATTTGGACGTGCTGCGGAGCCAGGTGGAAGCCGATCCGCATCAAACTACTCGTGAGCTGGCAGTCACCCTTGGGGAGTCGGTCCACAATTATTAGTGGATTGAAGTCAATCGGCAAGGTGCGAAAATCGACGGGTGCCTCAAGCTTTGAAGCAGTATGACATGGATTTTCGCACCGACATGGCAATTTCTCTCCTAACGCTAGAGCGCAGGAGATGGTCAGGTGTACTCGTTAGTACGTATTTGGAGGAACTTTTTATACTCTATCTAACGATGCCTCGCGCGTCCATTTTCGTCACCTCTTTAACAAGTTATCTTCTCTAGAAGTCGTCATTATCACGTTGTCCGAGGACTAATGACTCAACCAAATACGTATATTACAAGGCGTCTTCATGGGGTGGACTAACGCTCGAATTCGAAGAAGTACTATAGATGTTCAAAAAATTCGAGAATTCTTTTTTTTTTTTTTTTTTTTGAAAACATGGCTACCACTCCTGTCTGGTTTAGCGAATCTGATCAGCGCAGGAGATAGGGGATTTTTCAACGAACTAACATTCTCTGAAAACGATTAGACAAAAAATAATCAACCTTGACAGCGGACTATGATTCCTGTACACCTTCGTTCCGCCGTTTGCTGAATACAAAGCGCCAATGAGAATCGAAAATTTGAACCGACCCACTTAAATCAATTTGACTTGGACTCATACATTATCACCTTTTAGATCGCCTGATGGTAGTAACGTATGTATTATAGAGCTTTTCTCCCCTTTATGTTGTAATTGGCCCACCGCCTGCACCCTTTTCATATTAAAACCCTCTGGTGCAGGAAAACAAAAACAGGATATATCGATTTACGACCAAACACACACTCCGACACCCTTCTCCGTGTTCAGCTCACCTGCCATCATAAGCAGAGTCCTACTCAAGTCAAGTGTCTGACTTTAGAAGCACAGTTCACGATGAAAATGGTTCCTGAGTGCTCTCCTCAGGAATTCCCAGTGGCCCCCGAAGGTAACAGGAAGGACGCTGTCAAGTTCAAAAACTCATGAGCTAGGGCAAAGTGGGAGCCCCGTTACCGGATCGCCCGGACTTCCAGCCCGTCGATCAATGTCACTTTAGACGAGTGTCGAAGCGGTACAGATTGCAATATTCGCTCTAGGACCCACACACAATTAGTTGATCCCCGAGTGATGATGTGATGTTCTTCTACCATTCCTTTACTCTCTGTTATTCTTTTCGCTGCTGCGACCCTTTATTTGAATTTCTACCACGAGAGTCTGAAAAAGGTGAGCTTCTTTTGCTGTTTCTAGGGTTTTTTGTAAACTTATGCTTATGAGTGAACGAATTTTCGCTTACCGCAGTCAGCTATCCACACCAGGACCCACTGGTGCGCAACAACGACATTGTAAGCTCTTCCAAGCGCCCCATCCTTTTTCATTTTTGCAGTCTCAACCTCGTCCAGCCCCTTTTTGACGATTTTTCAAAGTTTTTTTCTTTTAGGAAACACCGATTCACGCAGTTTCTTCGCCTTCATCGCACTATCTTCCTTCTTATCTTCCATTTTTCGTCATAACCTGGATTACCCAAAATTATCGTGAACTGTGCCTTTGAAGTTGTTTGGTTCATTAGTCATTTATTCCAAATTGACATTGTATTTCCACTCGAATTGTGCTCATTCACACGCATTAGGCTTCCCATNCCCCCCCCCCCCCCCCCCCCCTCCGAGCAGGAAACAGTTCAGTCACTTCCTTCTGAAACACACCACCGCCATACAGTCACCGATAGACACACAAGGACACACACACTAACACACACGCCAACACACACCGCCAGACACGCACAGACACACACACGCATCTATTGTTTATTAGTTTCTTCAACTCTTCGACATGGGTTTTCAAATCAAAGGCTTGCGGCTGGCTTGGGGTGACGTCAAGGGGCACGTAACATCCTGGTAAACTCCACTGCTGTTTTTCATACTCAGCTTACAAGGATACGACATATATTAGGTGTGTGTGCATTAATTTCCGCCGCCGAAATCCAAGAGCCGTTGCGCGAACCATGTTAGAGGTTTACCGGTGAAACCTGTCATGTTCTGTAAGGTAGCGTATTGGCTACATACTTAAGGGCAGACAGATCAGTTTTGCCCCTAAATCCTGTTGCTCTCAGACTGATTGGTCATGGAACGTGATGAACCGTTTCCCTGGGGGGTCTTTCCCCTGCTGTTTGATTTGAAGAAAACTGGCATTGAAGCCCACCGGATGCTTCTATGGAGGACAAGTCTCATCTGTACGAACCTGCTGAGACAGTTTCCCTTCACTCAAGAGCTTGCAACGAAAGCGGAATGTTTATTGCCAAAAAGTAATGCTGTGCATGCATTTGGTGGTGGGATCAAAAGGGTGTTTTGAACTATGAGCAGCTGAGCCCGAACGAAACTGTCGCTGCTGTCCGCTAAGAGCACCATCATGACAGTTTGTAGGATGCTCTCACCTAAAAGCTCACCTTAATCGCAAGAAAATATCATGAGGTGCCGTTCCACCACGTACATGCCAGACCCCATGTTGCGGAGGATGTCCTTTAAAAAAAATTGCAGTTGTTGGATGGGATCAGCTTGTTCCGCCCGCATACTCTCCGGATCTTGCTCTTTCCGATTACGACCTATTTCGGTCCGTGCAGGTCAGTTTGGCAGATATACGCTTCCGGAATGCCGAAGAAGTGCGAAAATGGGTGGATAACAGGATTGCCTCAAAAGATGAAGACTTTTTTAGACCCGGAGTCAGCAAGATACCAGAAAGATGGCGAGAAGTTGTAGCTAACGATGGGCAATACATACATTGGTTAATGTACATTTAGTTTTACCTTTGTAATAAGTACGTTTTTGCACGCGAAAAACGGCGGAAATTAATGCACACACCTAACACATATACCGTAAGCGTTCACACATCATCAACAACTACTTGGCATTTTTGTGTGTCACCGAACTCGCTGCAAAAAAAAGACAAACAGAACAACTTTATAGCAGTGACCGATCTGATTAACACCATCAATTAATGTTTGAATCGATGTTGTTGGGCGACCGGTAAGGAAACCTTTTCGGATGGTAGCCAGCTGCGAGAAGAGCCAATCTGAGCCTAATGGCTTGTGCAAGCCTCTGCCTGAGAATGTTGGCGTCTTCGTCCAAGTCAAGATCTGAACCGAAGAACGCACTATCCGCACTGCGATCTAAATAAACATAAGTGAGCTGATTGACAACGATTCAGAACTGGAACTTACTGTAATCTGATGCTAGTGGTCATGACCGAGTAAAAAACAAGTAGGAGAAGAAGCAAATCGAAAACGTTTAATTTTTCGACTAATGAGACACGTAAAACTAGCTGTTTGTTATATCTCACGCAGGTTCATTGGAATAACGTAGGGGGACGATGATGTTAGCTAATCGGCCATCACGCTCTTATGCTGATCGCCCGTATCACCTGTTGTCCCAATGATCACCGATTTCACAGAACAGTTCCAGTAACAACTGCATTGGCTATTGTCGCGATTCAGAGTACCCGCGCGGACCGCCGCGCTAGGACACTAGGCATGGCATTCCTTTCGTTCACAGCTTTCATGAAGAATTCTGATCAACGCGCTGGCGGCCATCCTGGCGTTCGTTTGACGTCCCGAACGATCCAGTCAGTAAAAACCATGGTGCAACGGTTACCACAACGTTGCATGACATGTGCGACCTACCAGATCTCGATTTGTTGGCGTAGGCAACGGCACCCCTGATGCTCCTTCGATGGCGAGCGGAATTTATTGTCCCGTGTTCGAGTATCCGAGTGTGTCGGATAAAACGGACTGCAGCATCAAACAGGTGAGCTCGGAATCAGATCCTCTTATTCTTCTTCGCTACTACTCGATATTCTCAGAAGCTCCTCACGCCGCGCGTTTCTTTCTGCACAGCTCTGGAGCTAGGTCGTTCATCATGTTGGTTCCTCGACCTAAATACACGTAGCCACACCTTCTTCTTATTCTTTAACGTTTGTCCCGCTTGTGGGCGGGTTCCGCTTTTCCGAAATGTTGACGCCACTTCTGTCGATTGAACGCTTGATCGGGGTGGGTGTTAAATGCTTTAAGGTCTTCGTGCAACGTATTGAGCCGCCGCTGCTTTGGACGTTCTCTAGGCCGCTTTCTGGACAGGGTTGTGACTGCCAGGGTTGGGACACTGTAGTTCTTCGCGCGAAGAACATGACCATCGAAGACGGGCTTCGCGCATTTTATCGACAAAGAGCGATCCCTGATTGCATCATTACTTATCCGATCCAAGCGTGTTACTCCGGCTGCCCAGCGCAGCAGTTTGGTCTCCATCACACTGAGGCGGGCTTCAACTTCTCTGGTTGCAGGCCAGCGTTAAGAGCCGTAAGTTGCGACCGGTCGAATGAGGGTTCTGTAAATTTTGGATTTGAGACGCTCAGGCATGTTCTTGTTCTAGAGTTTCTAGAGTAGTCGGTTTTCTAGAGTTTCTAGAGATCTAGAGGCATGTTCTAGAGTATGCCAGTCGTCGGGCGCCACTCAACCACGCTGCTTTCATGCGAGAATTCGTTTCAAAAACCAGGCTGCAACACAAGGGCGCAATGGCCCTATTCTGTGCAGCCATTCGGGACTTCTAGAGGGAAAAGGCGATTCCGAAGCCAAAAAAGTCACTCCTAATCACTTTGCAGACACAATCACTTAACAATTTTATAATTTTCTTTGAATGCCAGCTGAGTTGTGAGTCACAAATTCGTCATAATTCTCGTTCACATGACTTTTACGCAGTTCGAGGGGAATTAGATCTGACGAGAAAAAAAATGACGGATAACAACCCCAAAAAAACAGATAGAAAATCTTATGTAGAGACGGTGAGCAACATAACTCGGTGAGTCAGTATTATTAAAATAAATCATTTCCACCTCCCAATAGTCCGTTAGCTTTCTATCGGAGTATTGGGAGGGCTACTTTACGGTTATTAAAATTTTGTTATTATCATTACTACTTCGAAGGTTTAAGGATGAGATGAATGAAAGTCAGGTCGTAAACCTATGCTATATCGAAACCACAGTGTGCTTTCACAGTTTTCTTCTCCCTTCCTCTCCCCTCCCCCTTTTTAGAAGCTGAGGTGTCTAGAGCTATTTTACATAAAACGTGTCTTCCTCATATGACTTCCGCATGAAGCCAATTTTTCAAAACCACTGCATGTCCTGATTCCAAAAAAGGACAATGAGGAACAGCGAGCAATTACGGGAGTTGATATAAAGAATTGGGAGTCTTTATTAGAAAGAAAGAAGTCCATGAAAAGGCAAGGCCTATCAAACGAAAAATGCTGAGAAACTAACACAAAACAGGTTTGTTAATACACAAAAAAATCGGGGTAATCGAGCAATTGCAATTTCGACAATCGACATGAGGGATATGAGACGACAATATAAGTTATACTGATCGACTTCGTCGAACGCCGCTCGCAGCTCGCAAGCTTACATGTGGAAGGGACGCAAAAGTTTGAAAGCGCCCATTATGGCCGTAGTGACATAGAGTGCAAATGCTTGCAACAAAGAAGTGTCGCACACTATACGCGAATGCCAGTATGCACACTGTTCGTGGGGACAGTTCACAGTAACTTTGAGGTAGCTATTTTCAATCGAGTAGAAGAAGTTGAGGTGCGGAATGGTGCACTAGAGGCGAAGAAAGTATGAAAGTCCAAGAACTTCGAGAAACACAGAGATTCCAGGAAGTGGCAAGGATAGGAAGATAATTGTACAAGATTTCGAAGACAGAGGTAGCGTGGACGGGCGAGATACAATCGCATACAGTCTACGTATATATAATCCACAAGTTTGGTGTGCCTGTTTGTTTGTATGTATGTATGCACATATGTTTGTCTGTCTGTCACGAGATACGGTTTTACCTGAGAAAACACCTCTAGAGGTCGGGACAACTTTGGGATGGGTAGGGTCTGAGCCAGAATTAACAGAGCACATACGAGCTCTGCGGAGCTCCTCCCACGGGGGGCGGGGCAAGTTCTATAATGGGCGGTGCCAAGTACTAAACTTGTTATTTTGGCCTCGAGAAAGTCCAGACGTTGGAAAAAAATGAGCAAAGGTGAAGATTGGGACAACAAACAAGACGGAGGAGAACCGCGTGCTGTGGGCGGAACCTTGACAAAATGGGTGGTACTTTTAAGATGTATTCATAACTCGATTCAATTAAGGCGCAGAGGCCAGAAAAGAAAACAAAAAGAGTGAGCAGGGCCTTATGCGTGCTCGGCATACGTAAGCTTAGCCCGCCCACAATGGGCGGGGCCTGCGTTGAGACGAAGGTCACTTTTCAAAAATGAATGCAACTTTGCTTGGAAACGTTCTAGAATGCGGGGAAGAAAGTGATCAGAGGTAATGGAACAGATGTGGTCAAATCCCAGAAGTGGGCGTGGCTGGCGCTAAAGTGGGAGAAGCTTAGATTTGAAATTTATAACTCTGTTCAGAAACGTTCTGGGACGCGGCAAAAAGGTGATAAGGTGTAAAAGAGCGAATATCGTCAAATCTGAGAAGTGAGCGGGGTTGGCAGTAAAGTGGGCAGGGCTTAGATCAAAAATTTAGAACTCTGTTTAGAAACGCTGTGGGATGCGAGAAAGAGGTGTTAAGGTGTAAAATAAGAAATGTGGTCAAAACTTAGAAGTGGGCGGGGTTGGCACTAGAAGCGGGGCTTACATCAACATCATTAAGTCTCTTTAGTTGCGTGTTAGAACGCCGGAAAAAGGTGTTTGGAGGTAATAAAAGTGATGTGGTTCGAAGTCTGAAGTGGGTGGGGTTTGCAAAGAGGGGGTCGGGGCTGAGATCAAAAATTTATACATCTGCCCTTCACACTATCCCTAATCACATAGGTGTACAACTAGGGGATACCACTGATCTCTTTCAAAATTAGGCCAAATATTTTGTAAAAGTTAGTATCCATGATTCCGCACACAGTAGTCCCTACTACACAAAAGCAGATGCACTAAATTAACTTCAGACTTCATGAAATAAATTCTACAATAATCCCGGCCACACAGGTGCATACTCTGTAGAAGCGTGTAAATCCCTACAACTACCCAACGGGGCTTTTTCAAAGTCAGTGTTCATGGCCACACACAGCCCAAACTACAAGGGTTTTTTCGACTACATGTACTGCAGAGGCATTTGATGTGGATACATCGGAGTACTCTTCATGGCCACACACAGTCCCATTTCACATCCAGAGGAAAATGATAGCCGCGACAGAAGTGTCAGGGAAGGGGCTCAGATGATAAAGGTCTATAATGAAAATCAGATGCTCATGTGGCTCCGTCCCTCATGACCAGAGCCCCAACGCACGCAATAGCGTGCGTAGCCGCCTGGTTGCATAAAATACTGGGAATTGTATGCGAAAAAAGCCTTCCAGCGCCACTGGTTGGAAATCCTCTGCTGCTCTTTCCATTTCGTTATTATCTTGTTGTTTCTCTCGTGAACTTTTGTTATCTTACAAAATGTTGTTATGTTCGATGTGCTCTCCGAATTCTCAACATATTTGCTCCATTGCGAATAATGCAGCCTATGCAGGGCCTTCAAAACACGGCCATCCCTGTCAGTGGCATACGGTAGAGACAGAATTTGAGCCTTACTGCGCCTCTCTAAGCAGATTTTCGACCTAACCGCCACATATGCCATAATAGGAGGCCACAGATTCAACTCAAGGGGAATCGCGTGCGTTGAATTCCGAGTGTAAAGGTTTTCTCTTGGGTTTAGTTGACCAATTGATCGAGGACAAATGCTGTTTTTGCACACTCAACAAACAAAAATCGTTGTTGGGTTTGTTTGCTGGAGAACTTGATCAAAAATGAAAGAAACTACGAGCTCAAAGACATACAAAAAGTCCTCCTCCATCTGTATCTATGGAGAAGAGCTTCTACCCATAGGAAATACCAAGGAGGGTTGCAATATTCCCTATGAGTGGTTAAATACCCGATCGGCCGTTTCCCTTCAAAATCGGAGTCGCAACTTTCAATGTCTTCTTCTATCAAAGGAGCCTATCTTGAGGAGCTTCGATACTGTTTCTATCAATAGAAAAATATAAGACATCTACTATCATAGGAGATCATGTTGTCCTCCCGTGCCCCCAGGGAAAGGAGAGAAGTTAATACGGGTCGAACAGTGAAGAATTTTGTCGTGTTTTGATGGCGGGACTTGATTCCGGTATGTTATGAGCGTCATTAATCAAACACTAATTCAGTATCGGACAGATAAATAGTACGTAGTTTTGTTGACATCCTCTTCATCGCTCACTTACAGCTAGCTGGTCGTCCTCAACCTCGTACGCTCCTACCTCTCCATAGCCAAGCAACAATGCGTCACCATGGAACGGTAACTTTTACTATTACTATTGACAGAGCTCACCTTCTGAGAGTGACTGGAGACTGCTAGGGATGAGTAGACAGATCACAGACACCACCACGAACATCAACATCACTGTAACCTATAATGTGGAGCATTTTGATGCTTGTACCAATCATTTCTATGATTAATCACGATTTTCTATGAGGCCTTCGGAAATTGACAGCGATGCTTGAGGAAATGAAAGGTAAGCGATGATTGAGCTAATATTATTTTCTGACTCATTTGGCACGAAAACGAATTAAAACTGTCTACTTCAACTGCGGAGTGATTAAAGTTCAAGGCTTTAGTTTAAGGCTTATTTTGGTAGTCATCTGCACCAGCACCAGCAGCATCAGACATGACTTGTGATAAGGATCTTGAGTTTTAGGCAACAATTCTGACGTAGATGTAATTCCAATTCACATTTTTTATCTTTGGAGCTTAGGCAGTCCGCCCAATCTCCACAAGTGATCATAAGCAGTTGCCATCCGGCCTTTGAAAACCCTCGGTGAGGGTATCACATCAATCTCTGTTTCTTCAAAGTCATGGAGTTCCAAGGATCCCGGATGAGCAAACGTCCGTCCTGCGGCAGTTGGAGGCCTTTTTTTTGAAGCAGTGTTTGCGAGTGCAGATACAAGTTGCCCTGAATAGGTGGTGAAGGAATACTCTTGGCGTAGATCAATCCCGCCCGATGGATGTACCTCCTCAGTAGAATTCCTTTCGGAGCCGCGGTAGCTTAATGCGTACTTGGAGTATGCAGGGTATCACAGTGGCTATCCGGTTGTACAAGTCAGTGCTTTTATCCCCCACGCGAGTCTGGTACAAGTCATCGGAGGGATAGCAAAGTCTGGTGGCCTATTCGGATTGGAATACTGGTTTCTAACCCGTGACCATGCGTATGCGATAGTGTACCACTTGCCACAGCACCAGCCGTGCCCAAAGATTGAAAACATGAAGTCAAAAAATTCGGGGAGAACTTGAAAACTTGCTGATACCCCGAGTTTGGAAAAATTTGCTGAGGATGCGATAACTTCTCCAACAAAGAAAATCTAATCTTCCTCTGACAGTTTTATTGTATGGTTCTGCGACTACCTAACGCCCTACATTCGAGGTAAAATAATTTCCTGCTAACGATAGGATGAAGCTGAATCTTCTTCATCCTTTAAGGCGGCTCGCTCAATCAAGTGACTCAACACAACCCCTACCCCCTGATTTCATTACTAGCACTCGGACTGTGGCTGTATTCAAATGATTCTTTCTTGAGGTAGATGAAATTAAGTCAACTTTCTGGTATAAAGTAAAGTGCTCATCTGATATAAAAATTAACTAAATACATCCAAAGTGAGCCATACACATCGAACATTTAGATGTTGTTTCATTTTCATACTGTCACCTTCACTTTGGAACTATTCAGTGGTCTTGATGCTTTGTTGACTGCTGCTTCGCCGCAGTATGCGATCCGAAAGCTCACAAGCTTGGTGAGTTATGAGCATAACTTAGGCTTCGAAATAGACTCGAGTCCATGATTGGCATGTGGGGTCTCGGTAGGGTAAGGGAAAAGAGCATGGTGCCCGGATAAGACAATTTCTAGTCGCGTTGGAAAGGAAGTTTGGTTCAAAAATCGCCAACACTGGAACTATTCACTGAATCTTCCATGTAGGCTCTGAATGCCCATTTCAGGTTCCCCTTCTTCGTTATATGACAAATATGCTCAATTACAAGCCTCTGGTCACGTGGCTTTTTATCTACCCACTCAAGTGGTTTCAGCGTTCCTATGAAGTAGCGTAAAATGAGGGAATTCTGATCAAAGTTAATAATTACAAAAAAATTTTCCTTGTTTCCTCACATAGTCCATTAATCACCATAAAAAGTCTAAAGTCTTTTGGTGTCAACCAATCCCGTCTGGGGAGTGCGCCCCGTACTCGACTTCAATTCAGAATTGTAGTAACGTGTTGGATGTGAATGTGACAAGTACAATAATTTGCGGAAGCCAACTTATAGCAAGTCCGCACGTCCATTATTCTGGACGAGTTTTACACCAATCAGTCGACCCAGTAGGGAATGAAGGCTTCATTGTAGTGCACGAGTATGAGACCATGATTCGAACCACTACAACACTTCCGCTTATTATTCATAGCAAGAAGGAAAATTAAAATTTGCAATCCGCCCGTGGGTCGCAGTTTGCCAATGGTGACCGACGGTTTCCGGCGAAAGTATGTAGGAGCATAGTCCCGTCAGTGTGGTCGCAAAAAAACGCCCTCGTCGTCTTTGTGTTGATAAGGTTTCTGCTGAGCTCAATCATGAGCGAACGAGGTTTCGTGGAAGAAAGAAATTGCGCGAACACAACCTAGTAAACCTCAAAAAATAGACTCGGTGCTTACATGCTTAATTTACTTCCCTCCATCATCTGCGACGGACGTTAGGCAGAAAATCTTTCCACTGTGAGCAGCTGCAAGTTGAAATCTGTCTGAAGATATTATGCGCTCCGTGGTCCTCTAATGATCCTCGTCTAAATTTAACTTGATCCTAACGCTTCATATGTTTCAGAATAGTGTTACGTTTTGAAAGCGCACTTCACGATAATTTTGAGGTACCCTTTTCTAGGTTGGAAAGCGGAAGTGTTGATGTAGAGGAGTACAACTGTGGCGAAGAAAGCGCGAAAATCCTCCTTTCTTAAGCTTCTTGAAAGTAGTGTAAGAAGAGGTTGTACGAGATCAAATGGCATGTAAGGGGTATTCGGACGAAGTTTAACTTGCTCCCATCGCGCAAAGAGCTAACTACATCAAACCATAACTGTCCAGCATTGCCTTTTAGTGTTGCTATGGATCATGGCAAGTTGTTTGAACTTCCTACACGAGTCCCTTTATAAATGGTGCAGCAAAGCCGTTGAATCTCGTCCGTTAGGGGTGTGGCATTCACACGATACGATCTCTGATTCCTCACTGTGCCCTATCCAAGGCGTTTTCCGCCCTTATAACGCCAAGTATGGTATAAGGGGGAGTCTCGAATTCATGCTATAAGGAAACCTCTAGGAAAGAAGAAACCATTTTTTTTCCCAGAAACATTTTCGTGAACTGTGCCTTTGAAGTGCTTCTCTTTCCTTCCCTAACTTGTGAAATACCTAATGCGACCGCCTTTAATATAGAAATGCTTCAATAGGTTATTTTGCCGAAAAAAAGATCTCAAAGTAAGCATTGGAACAATCTCTTAGTAACGTGACTAATAATTACGCTGGAATGCTGGCTTTCTATCATGAAGAATTAGTAGCAAACAGAACCGGGAAAATATCTAGAGAGAGCTGAAGTATGTAGGCTGCTACAGGAGAAAAGTTGGACATGATTTCAAAGACCACTGGCACTGAATTTTTCTTTACTCTGGAGTAGAAACGAGTGATGCGAAAGGAAAAGGTGAAAAAGAATGTAGTAACGGTACACTCCTAGAAAGTCTATGCCATGAAATTATTGGACAGAGTAGCATATCGAATGCAACACAACTCACAATCATATTAAGCGCGATAATATCCATTAGATTTGCTGCAAATTTTATTTGTACATTTCTGTAATATTCAATATGTCTCACATTTACATAGCAAAGATCGTGTTCATGGAATGCAATAAGCTTAATGAGTTTCCTTTGCTCTTCCTTATGGTTATGTTCTATGGGTGGAAACTTTGTTGAATGGATACACGTCCCTTCAGTGATTCCCATTTCCAGACTGATAATAGTGGGAAAACAAGGGCAGCCAGAGCTCGTTATCTCGCCCAGGGGGAGTAAATGGATTGTCGGTGGCCCTCTTCAAGTAGGACAATGTATGAAATGACGTATTCATTCAATCCTCTAGCCGCATTAGTTCTATTGATCATAGGTGTTGAGAAGGCTCGGGTAACTTACAGGCGATAACCAGATCTATTAACAGTACAGAAAGGTATTGAAGGGATAAAGGATAAAGCCTTTGGGCGTTGCTCAAACCTGTCTGAACGGGTATCGATCCGGGACCATGCGCATGTGATATAACGCTACACGCCACTACACCATCTTTAGACAGTAGATGTCATTGTCAGAAATAATATACGGCATAATTCTGATGGCGGGATCTTGCTGGACACTATTTCTGTTTAAAATATTTGCCAGAAATATTTGCTAGGCTACACTAGAAATATCCAGTTATATCTTCAGCAGGTGAATTGGGCTGGACACCCTGTGCGACATCGTGAAGACCGTTGGGCCAGAGCGTTTACTGACTGGATCCGGTGGGACGTCAACGAACACCATTACGGCTGCGAACGCGATGGCCAGGCCTCTTAACGAAAGCTCTGAACGAAAGGAATGCCAAGCCTCCTATCCCTCCAGCGGGGCGATTCACTGGACCGCTGTGGCTTTCAAGTATGGATAGAGACGTTACTGAGCTCGGTGAAGAAATATTTGGATGACTGCCGGACGACAGGCGATACAGGCGATCTTTCGCAGAATAAGAGAGATTATCAGAGGGCGGGGATCTGGTAGTTTTCAAGTA
>UZAF01016420.1:39703-56757 GCA_900617895.1 Haemonchus placei | reverse complement strand
TTCAAGTATGGATAGAGACGTTACTGAGCTCGGTGAAGGAAATATTTGGATGACTGCCGGACGACGGGCGATACAGACGATCTTTAGCAGAATAAGAGAGATTATCAGAGGGCGGGGATCTGGTAGTTTTCAAGTATGGACTTGCTGACGTAAGGCCGAATATGGTCATCGAGGCTATCAGGTCGAGGCTGTTCTTCAAAGAAAAAGGGCGACCGGACTAAATCTGCATATTATTTCTTGAGAGAAGCTTTGCTTCCTGAAAAGTTTGTATTGTCAGGGCGAAAGCAATTCGAATGGGGCGCAATGGAAGCTAGAAATTTCTTCGCACCGCTTCTCTCAGGATGTAAAGCCTTGAGAGCAAGCAGTTGATGAACTACTACTCAGCCCCCATTTCCATTTTCTTACCGCCTGTTACCTTGACAGCGTCATATAATGTGGACATTTCAAGCGACTAACGACTCATTCTAGTAGTGGTTTGCTAGACGAGTTTTCATGAGTTTTGTATTTAGCCTTCCATATATACACACTTACATCAAAGGATAAAGTCTCTGGGGGCTAACCAATCCTATTTGAAGAATGCCCCCGCTTCAACTTCTATTGAGACTCATAGAGCTATTGAATGCACATGGTGCCTTACAATGACCTGCGGTGGCCAGCCGATGTACAACCGAAGCCTTCGTGCTCCCGGATGGATTCGATACAATTGACCAATCCCTATAGAGATAAAGGGCTTGGTTGTCTTACGCGGATATCGATCCGAAATTTGACCCGACGACCATGCGCGTGGTATAGTGCTTCATTTGCCCCTACACCACATCCGTCATCTATACATTATAAGTATTTGAGCAAATATATGGCCTTAGATACCTCGCCCCTGCTGTTTCTTCTAGAAGGTGTGGAAAGGGTGGGAGATGTAAAGGAGAGGTACCTTCGCATTTGGGAAGAATATTCAGGCAGTTCTGGAAAGAGGTCTTCCTCGCCATGTCCAACCGATCATTTCAGTTATGAATGGACATATGGTCCACTTAATATGAGGAGCCTCAACTTACGTGGGAGAATATTCCTTGAGGTGGCAAAACCAGGCCTAATCGTGTAGTGTTTCTTCAGTTTCAGCTTCATTGAAAAAAATTCGTCATTGACATTGGCAGACTTTCAATTCTTTTACAGCAAGAGTAGAGACCAGTCTCGCGATTGAAATTGTTAGATATGCTCAATGAATAACGATTCCTAGTTAATGTTCGAAAAAAAACATGTGAGCTTTTTCAGCAGCAGGGGCACGATTTTGTTTCTTAAGCGAGGTTTACAAGAATTCAAAGGGATTCAGATGCCCGGAGTGAGAGTATTCGAAAGTTGACCTCATAATTCATTTTCCTTATCGGCAGTGTTGCTGATGAATAAGGTGTAGAGTACTAGTCTCAGCTAGAAGAGCAGTACAATTAGCTTGCACTATGTAACCGAGAAACCGTCGGCGGGTCGATTGCCCAATCTAACCAATTTGCAGTGATCAGCTTGTTTAGGGACCCTCCGACGGCGCGAAATTAGAGCTAGAAGAAGAAGTTGGTTGATCAAACTGGCACCTTATCAGTGATCCCTAGTAGTGCAGCATGAGATGGGTCAGATCTGTTTCACTGCGGAGTCACTTTCAGCAAATTTCTCCATTGCGTTACTGTTTTTCTGATACTACATTGGGCCAATTCAGCAATGGAAGAAATGGGAGCTCAATTAGGGGAGTGATTTGACCAAAATGCTACCTTTAATAGTTGAGTGAAATTTTCAAAGGAGGTTTCAGAACAACCACAAAGAAAGAAAAAGAGTAGAGAATTCNAGGGACCCTGCGACGGCGCAGAATTAGAGCTAGGAGAAAAAGTTGATGTTGATCAAACTGGCACCTTATCAGTGATCCCTAGTAGTGCAGCATGAGATGGGTCAGATCTGTTTCACTGCGGAGTCACTTTCAGCAAATTTCTCCATTGCGTTACTGTTTTTCTGATACTACATTGGGATCAATTGAGCAATGGAAGAAATGGTTACTCAATTAGGGGAGTTATTTGACCAAAATGCTACCTTTAATAGTTGAGTGAAATTTTCAAATGAGGTTTCAGAACAACCACAAAGAAAGAAAAAGAGTAGAGAATTCTCCATGAGGAATGGTGGGCGTTCTGCATTAGAACTAGCGTGTATAATGTCGTTTGTTTATGCCACTGTTAACATGATCGTTTCCTCACCATATCCTTCTTGTCTGTGGGGTGTCGATGGAATCGACAATAGACTAACTCAGTTTGTCGGCCACCTGTTTCTTAGCGACAGACTCGGAACTTTCAGCCAGGCAGAAACTAGATCATCACCTTGTCAAACAGCACTTTCAGCTCTTCTTACATGAAATGAAATCCAAAACTGCTTGCACTGAACGAGCACTCCTTTAGCTTTCAAAGTTTTATTTCCATTGCTTGGCCTTCATCTTTTATGGCTCATTCGGACGCCAAACTCAATGGTCGCGAATAGTCTGCAGTAAAGTTTTAGGGGAACGCTCGTACTGATGCCTGCCAGAAGTACAAAAGCGTGGACTGGTAAAGGGGAAATTGAGATGGAGATTGGATGTCAACCTACTGTCCAAGCATAGAATCGTTTCATTTCGTGCAAACAACAAACAAATGATCACAGGAATCCTCGTGATTCTAGTTTTGCTTTGTTTCCTGACTTGATGAGGATCATTTTCTGTACTCCCTTTTCAGGGTAGGGTCAGGTATTGTGTGGAACACTCACACTGAAGGAGCTTCTTTCCGTCCTGATTCCCAGCCTTTAGTCCCTGTAATCCGTTCTGATTCCTAAGCCCACGGTCCCTGGAAAAACTGTTGTACGGGTTAGCAAAAAGTGGTCTTCTATCCTCGTCGAGGCGAATCTTCTTAAGGAACCTGCGGCCTTCCAGACTTCTCTCCAGCTGCGAATCCCCTACCATGCTCTCATCAGTGGACTCTGAAATTTTAGACCAGATTGAATCCTTCAACCTTTTCATTATGTCACAAACCATCTTATGATGAGAGGTGATTCAGTAGGGAGTTTGGGTTATCTCGTAAGCTTGCTCCTGCACCAGATTCCCAACAAATTCTATCAGAATATAAGGCATGCACTTTCGTCTACAATCAGCTGTCACCTGTTTGGGAAATATTCAGCAACCCTCCTGCATCATCCATTGGCGTGGTGTGTTACTGACTTCCCTCTGCGCTTTGCCTGCTTCAAAGTCGCGTAAACCTCGGCTGGCAGGCCGGCGGACTATGAAAGCAGCCTATGTAGCCTATTCAGTGACCTGCGGCGGCCAGTCCATGTACAAGTCAGTGCTTTTATCTTCCCAGACGAGTTTGGTACCATTTAATCGACCCTGAAGGATGGAAGGCTCGGTTAGCATAGACGGATATCGATGCGAGATTTCAACCCGAGACCATGCGTGTGTGAACTGCGCCACTTGCCACTGAACCACCTGCGCCATTTCCACTTTATTAGGCATAATCGCATTATCTTCAAAAGAAGCCATAAAACTAATGTATAGACAATCTAGATGTCTTGGAAGGATAAGGGCTGGGAAACGGTCTAGCTTCAGACGCTTGCTTTCCAGCTTTCGTATGGTGAGTGCGGCTGAATTAGGCCGTCTTAGAAAAGGCTAGAGATGGTGGTGAAATCAAATAGCCGAATGTTAGTAGCTCGGCTAATCTAGAGACTAAGGTGGTCGAGTTGTTCCCGGCTTTTTTCAAGGTATTTTCGAGACTACATCAGTTTTTTTGGGCTACTGCATGTGTCCATTTCCAAGGTTGACCACATTGAGGCATCCATGGGATTTAGGTCAAGGCACCAGAGTGGTCACTGATCGAAGATATGAAGTCAGGAAACACCTTTCACGAAACTTCTAGACAATTTTTGACCCGCGGTCAGCTTCGCTGCTACAGACTGCTGCAGACCTGAGTCTGCATAGCAGCGAAGTTCATCTTGAGCCCAAAATGGCTAAATGAATGGATATCCCCCTAAATATAATCGCAGGCCTCTCAGGGTTACCACGTCTATCTGCAATTGTTCCCATCTCTCAGAAGCGTCTTATGTTCACTTGAACCTCCTGCCTTTTACGCTAGTTCGTCTGTAGATGCACCGTGCCGAAAGTGCCCCTGAATGCAAAGCAACCATTTATTCACCGGGTTGTGATGCTTACATTAATTTCGAAATCTATCAAAAGTATAGTATCATTAGGAAGGCAATAATGCAAACTACCTTGCGAAATGGCTGAAAGCAAACGAATTGTTATGAACTCAGAAAAAAATTGCCATGAGCGTCAGCGCGCGCTGTAATCATAAGTTTGGCCCACCCTGTATAATCCTGATGACTCATTCCTAAAAGGCTTCTCTTATCATTACGATTATAGACTTCTTCTCTGAAGCCGTATGAAATATTGGCATAAAAAAAGATTACGGTACATAGAAAATAGTCCCCTCAGGAACCCTTTGAGGAATTTGAGGGATTAGAAGCTTGTATCAGAATAGAGGTTGTGAGCCATAAGTCGCAACACTTCTGGTCTACAGAAATATCGGACTGATTCTTCACATTCTCTGAAGCCAAAGTGGTGCGAGATGCCTTTCACCGCTCAACTCCTTTGCGGTTCCAGCTCTCGAGATTCTTTCAAAAGCACACAAATACACCTCAAACCTCAAACGAGACTATATGCAACCAGAAGAGCTGCTCTCTTAGTCTCATGACATGTCGCAATTTCATTTCCTTTCATAAACCACACATGCAGCTTTCACTTACGGTGTTGCACGATGCAAATTGTCTTATAATGAAATCTTCGAGAGCTGAAACAGACATCTTTCCTCGCTTTTGATCGGTACACCTTGTTTGTTCCCTTTTCTTAGCTGGTCGGCCCTAGGCACCAATATGAGTTTCATAAAGGTGCCTTTGAGCCAACTGGCCATCACAGCTCACATAGCAATGGGTGAAGATCCACCCGTTAAAAAAGCTCCAGCATGCTGTTGATCTAAGCCATGGCGCTCTCTTCAAATATAATCGTTCTCCTTCTCTCCCTCCGGTCGAGAGGGTGATCAGCTTTGAACGGCTCTACGATCTTCCGCCTCTGTCTGGTCTCTTTTTTTTTATACAGCTCTCACGTACATTTTCTCAATCCTTAACTACTTTGTAATTTAGTTCCTTTGTTTAAGTAACTGAGTATTGGTAAGTATTATCACTTGTGTATTGATTGCGGGTGTTGGGAAACCTGCCTTTTGACGCTGCTTCCTAACATCTGACCATGGTGATGGCCGCTCCACATTTTATACGTTTGATACTGACCAATATGACCCAATTCCAGGTTCTGCTGGTCAGTAATTTTTGGAAAATAACAGGATTTTCGGAAAAACAGTTATTTCGAGATGTTATATAACTTTTTTGAAAATCTCTCATCATTCGCGGTCTACGCACTCCATAACTATGTATAGACGGATCCTAAAAGTGTCCTCGATTATTTTCAAATCAATTTCTATGAGATTTTATGGACGTAGATAGGTGAACAAAAACTGTGAAAAGAAATCAACTAAAAGAGTAAGCAGCTAAGGCATTGGGTTTGTTTGTGATCGTTCCAAACATATAGGCATACCACCCTTCAGAAGCCAGTTGACCTCTATATAAAAAGAAAGTAAAATAAAGTTAACACCATGATTAATGATAGCTTGACCTTTGAATTTAGATATGTTTCCAAAATCACAATCTGACCGTAATTTGGCAAGGGCTACAATGGCCTTTTCAAGACTCATGAATCTAAGAGAATTTCCCAATTGACGAGTTCCCAAACCATGACCCCTTACGGTCGTCAAAGTGTCGCTTATTTAAGCAACCTCGTACTCTGCGACGAGCTTTCTAGTGAAAGCTGCATCCATTTAGACAATTTAGAAAGACTTAGTCCTATCGGAAAATATCACAATAGAAACTGTCGGGTCGATCCGGGTTCCAATCCCTGGTAGACACAGCCCATGTCAACCAAGGCTTTCATCAGTCCAAGGTTGGTTGAAGGCACAGTTTAAGTTAGAAATGGTATTCGAGATTTCTTCCTTGGGTGAATGTCGACCCCCAAAACAGCCTAAGGGGATGACATGTAGAAAAACGGTCAAGATACAGCGTAATGAGAGCTCCAAATCCGGCCTGGTCGGTAATTAAAATTAGTGCGCCAAAATTTTTTGCTCACTGTATCAACAATTGCTTCACTCCTGAATGCCATTAGGTCTTTGGACTATCTGCTTTGGGCGTTAATCAAAGGTTCCGATTTTTTCGCGCTCCACAACAATGCGTGAGTATGGACCTTTAGGTCAAATGCCCACTCTAGAAAAGTGCTTCGACTAACAATGATAACCCGAAATTCTGGCAGTGTAATGATTGAGTATAGCTTCCAAAACCCACATTCGGGAACGTATTGGGTCCCGTCAGTCTCGCTCATAATTCAACGGTCCTAATTTTAACACGAGCTATGGCGAAAAACAGCAGCTATGAAGCCCAAACATGCTTGATAAGGAAGTAATTAAGTGGAATTCCTGCAAATTCAATGAAACTCTGTGTCCCATATTGATCCATACTACTTCGAAACAGCGATCCTTTCGAAAGATGAAAATCAGAAGATTCGAAAATGCCAAAGAAAAGGACGAGCAGTATCACCGTTTCCATAATTATTTATTTATCTGATCACCGAGTAAGCATTTACAAATTTGCCGTCAGGCCACTTAATCGTAGGTGAGGTAAAGTTGACCTAAGGCTTACGGAATAGAATTATGGTGGAGATAAGGGGTAAGGGCTGTTGGCTTTGAATAATCTCGCTTGTGGAATACGCTCTAACGACTCCCATCAGAAGTGGCAGTGAGATATCAAAAGTTTATATGGCCCAAACCATGACCCGATGAGTCAGTGTTTCCACCCTCCCTGGTGATTCTGTTACGAATTAGGGGCCTCGAAGGATAAAATTTGTGGTAGGAGTAGGATATGCACAGACATAGACATGCACATTTGATCCTCGGACCATGCGGTAGTGTGCGCCATTTGCCACATCACCACCCCACGGAGATCTATGATAGCCATTATCCTACTATATATAATTCGCTAAGTGTATCTTTGGTTTGTCGGTGGGTCTACATGTTCGAAAGTGCCTGTGTATGTGTGTTTGGCCGGAAATTCCCAGTTATTCCCCTTGATCTTAGAATACTTAAATTTGGATGGATTCAAGCGCGAGGGTGGGAACACTTATGGTAGTCTACAGGAAGTGATAACAATTTATAGGGGCAGAAAAGGAGCGTTAAAAGACAGCATGTGTAGAATGTTCTGGCACAGGCCTGAACCCGCGGTAAACCCCGTTTCTAAAGATTAGGGCTCAAGAAAGCATTCTATTGTGTTGTCTATCGCAATAAGGGTATCTTCTCGTTCATGAGGATAATTCTTCAGCACAACTTAACCATCTCATTCACTTGTTTAGGAGAGAGATTACAATCTTTCTAAACTGCAAAAAGGTGCCACCCATCCGCCTGTATGCTGCCAACAAAATCTGTCACGCCCTTCGTGTCGACAGTTAAAGCATGGCGTTTCAGTAGGTTATGTGAAGTAAGAGGCCGTTAGTTTTTGATAACAGGAACTGATAAGAATTGATAGATGCTGATAAGAAGTCCCAGAAGGTAGGATTCTCTGGACTGATAACGCTTTCCTTGCCAAAGTGAATCTTTGACTTCTCGTTGGATGATGTGGGAAGTGACGGGATCGTGGGTGCTAAGTGGTAGAGACAGACAACTGATAAGGTCTGATTAATGGCCATAAAAGGCAAGAGTCACCATACTCTGCGGGTTAGCGGAACCCTGCCACTAGAGAAGATTAAGGTTGCTCGCAAGCAAAGAACCACCTACCCGACAACCTAAGAATGCCTGCCAAGGATATATACACGCGAAGATAGGGAGGGTCAGTAATATGAACTTCTGATAGTGTTGCCATTGTCACTTGACAACATTAGTAAATATCATTCAAGACTTTGAGTGACGGACTGTGTTGTCAGTTGTAGAAAAGTCGATGTGTCAGTGGAGCCAATGATATGCTAGTACATTTTCAATGAAGGTTATATGTAGTTGAGATCAAGTACAACAGTTGGAAAATTTTTGAGCGCGAGTAAGAGGTGAATGCGACCCATGTAAGATTTTTAGTGCTTGTGTGTTTGGTGGAATTCCCCTTGAAAAATTTGCGTTAAAAGGAGGGTCAAGCTTGCATTCCGACTTTAGAAAAAAAAGAGGAGGGAAACTCGTAAGCCATACGATCCGGCTGGTAATGTACATAGATCATTCCTGTTTGAGGAAAATTGGAGGGTAGGATCATATGCGTTCCCAGGAACATTTCTCTGTTAGTCGACGAAAAATCGAGTATAAAAAAATGCAAGAGTTCTTCTTATTTGGTGAGTAGCATACAGTAGCGCTCAAAAGTATTCGGCCAAGGGCTTTCACGCTTTCTCGGCGGCAACTTTTTTCTTAGTAGAGCGAATGGTGCGAAATTTTGATATGTTTAACTAAAGCATACATAGTTCACACTATCCAACACTACTTGACTGCGAAGCACCAATATCCGCATAACTAAGAGCAAGACTTGTTACGGTAGTAGATTTCGCTAAAGGCAAAGTTATTGACGTCTACAGTTATCCGCACCTCATGTGCGTCATGCTTCTCTACTGCGTTCAGGATTAGCGCTCGTACACTTAAGACATGGCAAAAAGGAAAGAAGTTCCAGAAGGGACATCCACTGTATTCCCAGTTGGTTTTGAGTTCAAGCTCTTTGGCATACCTGGAACATGATCTGATGGCAGGATAGTAGTGCTAAATATTCACTATACACCCATGCTATACATATTGAAATTCGCTTGATTAGATCCAGTGGAAAAGAAGTCACGACTGAAAAGTACAATTGAAGAAGCATTCCGCCGAACACTGTCGAGCGCTACTGTATTTCGCTGAACGACTGGGGAATAAAGGAGAGGCTTTGATTCAGGTCTTCGGAGTTAGTCACGAATCAGTTCTATCCTGATGGATGTATATTAAAAATTGAGTATCAGTTGGCATGGCTATATTACCAAACTACCACGTATCTTTACTGAAACCCATAGCTTTCTCATTTTTTGTGCTTCTTCGGAGACTAAGTTCGCAAGCGATAAAGGGGACAAGGTGGGAAGACAGGTGGTGAGGATGCCAAAAGGATAACAATCGGTTTGAACCTACGAGGGCAGCAAAACGGCAAGAAGAGCTAGGATTCTCGCACTTTTTTCAATATCCCTAGCACAGCATTTCAGCACGCTCTTGAGATGTTTCATGGAGCACGACAAGGGCCCACATAGAGGATAGACCTTAGGAGCTAGTGGAGAGCGACAAAAACCTGCAAAGAGCCAGAATAACAAAGTTCGAGATGCTTCGGACGACGAAACTCTACCACTGATAGCTTTGATTGGAGATGGGAAGGGATGTGTTTCATGGACTATTAAAAATGATAACTATCTATAAAAGTTAGTAAGACAACTCAAAAGCATATGTCACTCAGGTTGTTACATCCCTCACAGTGATGGGTACAACGTTGTCTTTGTTGAGTGGTAAAGTCAGCTCTATAAAGTACTAACCGTAACTGAAAGGATGGGTGCGGTCCGGGATTTGATCTCATATTATACCCATTGGTGGATGCTGCCCAACTTTTCCTGGGAAACAGACAAAGTCTCAAGTTCTAGAAGCTGGCGAACACGTGCATAAAAAAATGAAGATTACTGAGCATATATGGAAACTGCGAAGAGACTACTCAGAAGAGACTCTCTCTCGAATTTCAAGGAATTGAGTCTGTGAGAAAGCTTTTGCATGCGAATGGAAGTCTTTTTGAAAGATGCACCTTGCAACGAAAAGGACAATCATCATTTCTGGAAGATGTTCTAGTGACATTTTGACATTTTCGGATAGATTAGTTCTAGAATTATGGATGATTTCTTGTACTGAATAGAAACATTGGATTAAAAGGAACACAGTTCTGAGGAATTGAAGAATTTGCAGCTTTGAGGCTTCATCAAACCTGACATCTATGCTCTATGTGACAGCTGACCAGACATCATTGAGATAGTGAAGGCTTTAAAAACGGAGCATGAGATGTTGTTCTGTAAGGGCATGTAATAAAACAAATCAAATCAAATTAGAAGGAGAGAGGAAGAGGTATTTGAAGTGCCTGTCGACTACGTTTGAAAGCGGGGCTTTCGAAGAACCTAAGATTGATAAGTCGCTTCTAAGGGTATATTGAGCGTAAGGTGAGCCTCCTATTAATGGTCATCGATGTTGAGCTCCACACGAAAAAGTCTCCCGACGAAGTATTCGCTTCATAGTACAGCAAAATCATGTATGCATGGCGTTACTTTCATTCGTGAACTCATTCTCCGATGTGAATATGTTAATCTGAATGAGCGGCTATTCAACTGTATGAAAAACTGCGTCCCTAAATGGGAAGCTGATTGCGTTTTTCAAACAGGTCCGCCGAAAACATCCTTCAACTGAGCCCCACGCGAATAGTAATGAGATATGTCAATATCGGTCTATCAAAACTTCGAAGGCGGCTGAACTCAGAAATGTGGAACTTTCACAAACCTTCTCCTTGCCTTTTTTTCTACGAAAAAAAGCTTTTTTCAACTGGAGTATGTAATGGCAACGAGGCGGTGAACAGTACACGGGTCTAGGCAAGCAACAGGTGTAACATCCAAGGTGGAACGTACAATTTCCAAGATTACTTGAATTGTGCTCGAGATTTGAAAACCTTTTGAAAAATACATGACATCTCTCAAAATCAGGTGCAGACCTTCGGGGGGTTAAGGTCGGCCTTTGGAGTGGCTTCTGGCTGTTCTTCTTTGTCGACCCACTGCCGCTTCCTCTCAGGGTTATTTTAGAGGACCCACTTCTCATCTCCAGTGATCATAGAGTTAAGAAACTGAAGCTTCTTTTCGGAAGTGAGGAAAGGAGTGCAGTTAGCAGCAGGCGTGGCTTATGTAAATGCTAGACACAGAGCGTTACATCTTCAAAGCTCAGATCACGATAGACATGGTTTCTCAGATTTCTTCATCCATCAGATGTGTACGTGATCCCAAAAGAAAGCGCCTTTTAAGGTTCCTTATCAGCCTCCATTAGTTGTTATGATTTCCTGTCACCTATCGTCAGTGTTCACATTAGTGCACGGAAGGCGATGTTACAATCGTTGATTGCAAGGCTATAATCATATAATATAAATAGACGATAAAAAATAGCAGGTTAAAAGGTTGGTGCGGCGTTTTCCGCCAAGTCAAAAAAGAAGAAAACGTAACGGTAATTTATAAGTTAACGATAGACAGCATAGTTTTCATTTTCACATTCTGCCACCCCTGTATCCCTTCCCGCTCCAGAAAGACAGGAGCCATGATTCGGTCAACCACACACAAAAGCACACACACCTAAAAACCAACAAACGAACTTTCCGAACTGTATGTCGTAGGATAACAATTATGGAGAACGATCCTACTATAAATAATTCGCCGAATGTGTCTTTTGGTTTGCCGGAGTGTTTGTGTGTGTGGCGGTGTGTGTGTTTGTCTCAAATTTATAACTCCTTTTCCCGTGGACTTAGAGAGGAAAGGAGTGCGGGCGGCAGGAGGCAACACTCATGGCATGTAGCAGGACAGACTCCGCTCACAGGGGGCGGGGCGTGCGCGATAGAAACTTTCGACCGCTAATTCATAGCCCTGTTACGTGGACCTAGAGCATTGAAATTTGGTAGGAATACAGGCGGCAGGACGGGAACATTGATGATAAGTGGTAGAGATGATAACAATTGAAAGTAGCTGAAAAAGTGTTGTAAAAGGCAATGGCGCAGGATCCGTTACCTCCTTCGTGTCAACAGGGGGCGAGAAGGCGAGAGCCATTAGGTCTACATCGTCTTTCATATTGACAGTGGAGCGCTTCAGAAGGCGGTGTGGGATGTAAAGGGACCAAAGGTGATTGGTGACGAGGACTGATAGCAAACGGGCAAGGACTGACAAAGAGCATAGAAGGCTAGAGTAGCTAAGATTGTAATCCTCTTCGCGTCAGCAGTGGAGCCTTGGCATTTTAATAGGTGATGTAGGATGTGACGTAGTCGTACCTATTCTGTGACAGGGACTAATAACAACTAATAAGAGCTGATAAACGGCCTTAGAGAGCAAGAGCCACTCACCAATTGAATCTTAACGGCTTTGGTATTCACGGTCAAACATTGTCTCTAATAATATGTTTCCTTCATTAATGCGGGTAAATGCAGTGATAGGAACCGATCATAGTCATTTCTCCATAATCATTTCTTGCTATTAGACTACGACCACTACCCAGCGGGATTTGTGAGTCAACAAAGTATCAAGGCTTTTTTGTTTTGGTATCATTCGTGACAGAACTTATCCGACTGCAGATAATCTGGGTTTCCCAATTAATGATGAATTCCAAAAAAAAAAGTTCCACTGATAAAGACATTTGGTGATGAGCGTTATTACCACTCGGCAACATTTGTGAGTACCACTCAAGGCTTGGTTTCCCAACAGTTCAATCATCACTTTTAAAGGCACCGTTCACTATAAAAAAGTTATTGAGTTCTTACCTTATTAACACTCAGCGGCACCCATGGGTTGTAGAAGGGACTCTCTCACTCCCCCAATCTCGACGTCCAGGGCNAGCCCCGTTATTGCCGTAGTTCGCGTACCCGCCCCTCGGTCGATGAGAAGAATAGTAGCAGTACAGCAGAATAATAGCAAGAAGAAATCCGATCAGATGTTTGAGTGTGTTGTCTGCAATTGCAGACATTGCGTCGCCTTCGTGCACTCGCCCGAACACTTCCTAACTGCCGTTCCTTCAATGTGAAACTCGTCCAACCCCCCTCTCCAGCTCTTTTTTGACCCTTTGTATTTCTTTTTGTTCATCGTTTTTTGCGCTTTTTTCGTTGTTATCGCTTTATTCTAGAGTAGTTCTACCAATTCCCGTCAAAAAGGTACCCTAAATTTATCGTGAACGGTGCCTTTAAGATAAGGAGCAACAGACAGAGACTTCTAATCATAGGCGTGATGACATCGGCATGCACTGGATATCTTTTGCACTGCCCTGTTAAAGGCACAGTTCACGATAATTTTGAGGTACCTTTTTAGGATTGAGAAGCGGAAGTGTTGATGTAGAGGAGTACATCGAAGAGAGCAAGAGAATCCGCCCACTTCGAGCTTTTAAAAGTTATGGAAATGGGGGTTGTACGAGATTACTGCGACAGGAGTGCGGTTTTTGGACGAGATTTAACATGCTCCCATCGGAAGAGCAAACAGCTGATTACTTAAAACCATGACTGTCCAGAGTAGCCTTTCACTGTAGATATGCGTCATGACAAGTTGTTTGAACTGCCTACTTTGGTCTTTATGAGTGGTGCAGCCTCTACCAAGCCGTTGAAACTCGCCCACTAGGGGTGTGGTATTCACATGATCCAATCTCTTGATCTTATTGTGCCCTATCCAGAACGGTTTTCGCCCCTGTAAAGACTGGTACGGTATGAAGGGGAGCCTCGAATTCATACTATAGGGGAATCTCAGGAACCATTTTTATCGTGAACTAGGCCTTTAGGTCTGTGTCAAATTTCGGGATCTGGAAAGAATGATCATTTATTCTGAAGTAGGAGGGGCGCATTAGCCGATTATCACAACTTTGTCACAAGAGGAGGAAAACCAGGCGATGGCTGGGCGATTCCACCGGTAAAGAATAAATGACGAAATGAAAAGCAAAAACTTGGTTGGCAGGAGCAAGCTGCAGTTGTGACGTTATAAATGTGAAAGCAACTCATAAGAGCAAGCATCAGCTATCTCCGAAGGAGGAAGTGGACCCAACCGAATAGGACGAGAAAGCTGATGAGTAGATATTAAGTGAGCTGATTAGTCCGAAAAAGCTCCATGTCACGCGATTACATAATGCCAGTAAGCTTCACGAAAGTGAGGTGAAAGTCCTTTTGATAAACTGAGTGGAAACGAAGAACGTGGTATCGGCAGACTACGTCGAATGGCGAAATGAGTTATGTAACACCCCGTATACTCACACAAGATCACAAATTGAATTGGTGACAATATCCAAGTTCTAAATTGTAAGTACTAGCTGTGATTATTTGCAGCGTTTGGTCTCCCACGGTTGGCGAGTTATAGACAAAACACTGATCTCGGACCGGACTCGAATTCGTATTTGTGGCTAGCCGGGCACCGTGCTCTCTCTCGTCCCTTACGCTAGCGAGACCCTCTGCATTAGCCATTTAAAAGGCGAGGACTAGCTGGGTCAGGGTAGAGCAAGGGACAAGAGCACGGTGACCGGTTATCACAAGAACGGCTTCAAGCCGCGTCCGTGGCCGAAGTTTTGCCCATAACTCGCCGGACCTTGTCGAACTTTCGTATCCCATACTGCGGCGAAATAATAGCAGCTGAAAAGGCATCAGTTCTTTAACGTTTAACCTTTGAATAATACTCATGCGTCTCAGCGTGAACCTGCGGTAAAATCGCGATTATCCGAAAAATATGGATTTCTCGCGTAGGCATATTACGTCAACTCTTTACGACCAGATTCCATCAAAGCTGTTGCAACAGTAGAGCAGACAACTACAAGTAAGGGGAATGCCTCTACCGTCCGTTCTATTGACGGCTGTTTAATTTATTTTGATAAAGACGTGCGATATTTGACGACAAGACCTAGGAAAGCCTCACAATGTGCAGGCTTCTCAAACTCTCCCACTCTTGATGCTATTGTTGGAATGATTTGGATTGTCAGTGGGAGCCTTCCGACGCGACTCCGATTTAGCTAACCAACAATCCCCTGTTTACTTCAGACCTATATTAGAAAAAGAAGTTTCATTGTCATTGTCAAGTTTCATTTTTCATTGTCCTGAACATCCCGCACATGGGAACGAAATTCATGAAAACTCCGTTTCTGGATGTTAGAGCCGGGTAGACAGCTATTCCATTTCTCAATACATTGAATTACGTCCTACACTGCCAACACTTTTATTAACCAGAAGGGAGCTTTTCTCTGCTGTTTCCAGGATTTGAGGGTACTTATCTGCCAGGTACTTATCCTTCCTGGTATCGTACTGCCAGATACTTATCTTAATATATGATGTATGGTCACCTCTGATTATCATTTATTTCTCCCTCTCGACTTTCTCAGCCTGAAAAAACTTTCCCCGATTTCGATATTTCGGTCTGATATTGGCGAGTTGTCCGCCTGCCAGCCTTTCTAGTTCTGGAATAACAAGAAACAGTAGCGATTACTTATCATGTGCTCACAAAAATGGAAAAAGCACAAGTCCATGCGACCCTTTTTCTAGCTGGATACCTTAAATATTGTTTCCTTGAATACGATGTTTACTGTATTGTTGTCATTCCCTACCCTGATGCACCACTGAAGGTTCTGCACCATCAGACCCAGGCTTGTATTTTCATTCTTGAGACCATGAGACAATGCAATATGTGCCACCCTACCCGATGACAAGTTTACTTTCAGAGAATGGCTGCCATTTCAACGGTGCAAACGAAGACATTACAGGCGATCTTTATGGAGTCAGAAGAGGTGACTGATCACTGATCTATACATTCCATTTCTTTTTCCTTTTGAAATTTCGACGTCTCCTTCAGGTAATACGACAGCTTACGGAGCAAGAAATCGAAGAATTCAAAGAGGCTTTCATGCTATTCGACAAGGATGGAAATGGTACAATGTCCACAAAGGAATTGGGTGTCGCCATGAGATCACTTGGGCAAAATCCTACGGAACAGGTAGGCATGTTGGCAGAGGAACCCTCGATGATTTCTTGAGTTTTTTTTTAAGTGAAAGAACCTATCCTAAGGCGTGCAGGAAAAGGGGTCTGGCCTGATTCTTGTGAGTGTGAAGTTCACTTTGAAACATCTGAACCTTCAACATATGCACACGGAGGCCTCATAGACTCTTCCTGGCTCATTTTGAGTAATGCAACGAGAAGACGATGCCCTCATATCGGACTGACTGCTGTTATGTAGTTTTGTTCCGCCCGTTTAAGGTCTGAGTAGGTTGGAAAAAGATAATAGGAAGATACTCATTGAAGGAAAAAAAAACTGAGGATTGAGAAAAAAGTCAATTTAGGGCAATTATTTGCAATCGAGTTCGTTGCAAAGCATCACAAGCCAGGAACTTTTCTAAGAAACAATTCTCAGCCGATTCTGTTGAAAGTTTTTAGCAATGTTCGACTTTGAACATCCAGAATGTCAGTTTAGTCAGGCCCAAAGAATTTTTTCTAAATGGCCTAGGAAGATCCTCCCAGAAAACTTTCTGGAGAAAAAATGTGTTAATCACGAAAGGGCATTCGCGTAGTAACACCGAAATTCAAATTGGAATGGTGGAAATGTTCGTGAAGAAAGTCGCTTGGCCCCATTTAGCCTCCTTCAGTCCCATATGGGAAAAATCCCGGCGTCCACCTCTGTCGCCAAATCCTAGCTCGCTGTAACAAAACTTCACTCAACAGTCGGAATACGACAAAATCAATTTCTACCGTTAGAGTCACTTACAGGACCTCCGCTTCCCCGAATACCCTGGAAAATACGGTCCTCTTGCTTCCGTAGGTGTTTTGATAAGCTTCACATCAGCGGGGTGCCACACTTCAACGATGGCATTCTTGAGCGCACGGACGTTCACAGGGTGGGTACTATCATTTAGGACATTAAAACTAGTTAAAATCCGACTTGAATGAATGCATTGAACTGCTGTGAAATGAAACTTCCATCTTAATTTCGCTGTAAAAAGGGTAGAAGACCATAATGTATGACAACCTGAAGGCCAGATTACCTTATCATCTTTGANAAAAGGGGTCTGGCCTGATTCTTGTGAGTGTGAAGTTCGTTTGAAACATCTGAACCTTCTACATATGCACACGGAGGCCTCATAGGCTTTTCTTGGCTCATTTTGAGTAATGCAACGAGAAGACGATGCCCTCATATCGGACTGACTGCTGTTATG
>UZAF01016420.1:11307-31473 GCA_900617895.1 Haemonchus placei | reverse complement strand
CAGACAGACAGACAGACAGACAGACAGACAGACAGACAGACAGACAGACAGACAGACAGACAGACAGACGAAGCGCTTTATAGTAAGTAGGATACCAGTAAACAATTTTTGCAGTGTGTTTTGCTTTTCAGGAGAAGCTTTGACAACATTTTTGAGATATCTTGAGGATATCTATAACATTTGTGATGTTAATTTTACTTTAATCTACATTTCGCTTTCCTTGACTCTCAATTTTCCTGCATAAGGCAGAACCATCATGCGCGAAGATCCTACGAGTTTTATCCATTTCCAAACCATGATACGTACACAGGAAAAATCACTTTGGAATATATACGAATAAAAAACCCAACCACAAATCTGTTCACAAATACCCACCTTATACATGCTGTCTCTCTACAACCATTTTCCAAAATACTCAACCGATCCGAGGTCAGTAAATATTTGCCATGCGTGACGAACTAGCCTGGTTTTTCATCAATATACCCTGCCTTGTACCAAGAGTATTTCAAAAAGTTTGAGAAACCAAGGGCACAAAACATTCGGTATACTTGTGTAGAACTTCAAAAATATTGTCTCGCTGAGCCATAATGAAATCCGCATTGTTCACCATTGCGCAAGTCCTGGTCCGCTTCGTAACGTTTTTCATGGGCCCGAAGAAAAATCATCCAGAGGTTGGATTAGTGACATAGCACCGGGAGGGATATTCTACACTTTAATTTTACATCCTGTCATGAGATGCGCATCAAAAACTGACACTACTTCGCATATGTAATTATAAATTGCGCTACACACCTCCAGATACACCATTCTTGATGGTGTCAGTATCACGAAAAGATGACCAAGAGTCTACAATGAGGTGAGCTTCTTGGTAAGCATTACTGCTGATTCAAGTCTTTATCCAGTCAACCATGAGCTCCTTGGTCATCATTTGTGGTCACGTACTCTGATTACAAGATTTGGAGCTTCAAAATAGCCTTATCGAAGAAAAACACCTCCTTTCTCTTGTAACTTTTCCCCTAGCTTGCCGTCAGCGTAGAGAAAAGGTAGAATAGCGTAGAAATGAGTGAGGGCCGTCCTACTTTCAACGATCCCTTCAATCTGAAGGGACTGGTTAGGATTTATTTATAATATTTGTTCATATATGGCTGATATAGACCACAGCTATATATACACCATATGTATCGTCATTTCCTTGATAAACCCTGTTTGGCCGTCATTACAGAAACAAGTGAGTGGTTTCGTTTCCATTTTCCTTTTCTCCCTGTTCACAAATTACTGTGCTTTGCGCTCTATTTCCTCACGGCTTCTGTGAGGAAACTCGATACGATCCCAATAAGGAATTTTGAATGACTTTATCTAGTACTGGCCCGCCTTGAGATCCTCGACATGGTTCCGCCGACAAAGCTCAGCTGATATAAAACACAGGTTCCCATCATGCAACGTGATTTCCAAAAATGAATACTCATTTGTGAGAAATTTCTTAAGATTAGGTAACTGGTGCATGCACCTGCCTGCCATTTTCCCTTTTACTTCTTCGTGAAGTAGCTCCAAATACTTTTCAAGCGCATAAATCGCCGAAGCCTTATCGCATCCACTATTTCCTTTCATTTTCGATCCTGCGAAGCTTCCTTAGGTGTTCATTATCTTTGATCCAGCGAAACCTTGCACTCAAACTCAATAACGACGATCTCCTTTCGGCGAGCTTCTATAGTGTTCGATTGCCTTCAATATTGTTTACCAAACGTAGTGAGTTTTATACCTGTCGTATGGCAAAATCAATCTCGAACCTCAAACTTGGGTAGTTAAACTGTACTAGACTAACAAAATTAGTACAACAATAATGGGACCAAAGCAAAGGTAATTAAAGCACATCATGAGCACAAAAGAAGTGAAACACAGTACAATTTAGGCATAACGGTCAAAAAAGGGTCAAATGATAAAATGCTCTCGAGGAAATATGAATATGAACAAATCTAATGCTAATCACCTAATCATAAAAATATGGCCAATCTAAATGTTAAGGAAGAAGATAAGATGCTTCTGTGGTGAATGCTTCGCATAATGCTCTAGAACAATGAGAAAGAAAGATAGAAATGCTATAGAAATATAGAAAGAAAGATAAATGCTCTCACGGGTTAGGAAGATGTGTGGAATGCTCTCGATGCTCTGCCACGTACTGGCGTTCACCTTGCGTGCGCGGTTTCCCGCGCAATCTATAGATCAGTAGAGATCACACGTTGATCCTGTCGCATGACATCTTCAGTGTAGAAGTCACCAAACTAATTAAACCATAAGAAACACATTAGCATAAACAAGGTAGGTAAATATTTACTAGTAAATAATGCTCCCATGCTCCCTTCTATAGTCACGTCTGTGACAATACCCATGATAAACATTAGAAGAAACACAACATACTCGATAACAAGCCACTGCTGTTTCGCCAAAGTAAATTTCGTTTTCCTTGTTTGAGCTGGAGGTGCCGCGTTCTTCGTTATTGCAATGGTCATGGTCAGATTCTACGNTGACAATACCCATGATAAACATTAGAAGAAACACAACATACTCGATAACAAACCACTGCTGTTTCGCCAAAGTAAAGTTCGTTTTCCTTGTTTGAGCTGGAGGTGCCGCGTTCTTCGTTATTGCAATGGTCATGGTCAGATTCTACGGAGAAATCTGACTCCAAACTCTCATCTGATTCAACATTAATTACATCTGCCGCACCAACACGAAGTATAGCGGCATATCGTGCAGCTTTCTTGCGCTCTTCGCGATTTGCGGCAATGCTGTCTTGAGATGGTCCAATTCAGCAAGGAGCATTGATATGACTTTTGCAGGAGAAGCAGGCTTAGTTAATGAAGCTGGTCAATAGTGCAACGACGAACGTCTATAAATTTGTTATGTCGAAATTTCGATCTCACCTAGTATGCATAGTTCAGTCTTGAGACGAATGTCTCATTCCTGTGTGGTTGTAAAGAGGCAGCATGAATAAGGTGCAATCTTGTCACAGCAATGTGTATTCTTGGCGGTTTCATTTTCGCTTTTCTCATATATGTTGATTTTTTCTATAGTCCACACGATTTCACTTGAGTGCGTGTTTCAATGTTGAAAATAAAAAAGAAGTAAAGAAATTGCGTGACGGAAAATTGTTTCGGGTAGGTACTATGATCCTTAATGTTAGCTAAAACAATGCGCTCACTTGAATTAGGATGTGGTATGAGAGCATTCATTTCGAAGAAAGCACACTTCGCAAAAATCGTCACAGCGGTGGGGAGCATATCCACGACGCTCGCCTGAAGAGGGAGTTCACTGCCTCTGCATCGCGGCCGCTCTTGCGCTCTTTGCGGGTAGCTGCGCATTTCAATTGGCACAACCTAAGCGTGCAACTTTTTGGCTTACAACTTTTTTGGCAGATTCATTTAGCAGTTTTAGTTTCTAAATTTGCAAATAGCATATCAAACTCTATCGAACTATATAGGCCTCTATTCAAAGTCCAATAGGAAGTTGGAATGTTTACCTGGTCGGTGTTTCCCTGATTCCTCCTGGGTAGTTCAGAGGCATGCGTGCGTTGACCTCTGGAAACTACCCACTCCTTTTTACTTTTGCCCCTATTCCTCTCATCGGCAACCTGCCTCAGCTCGTAATCCTGTTTTCTCTCCTCCGTGGTCGTGCTTCTCCGCACAAAATATCATTGAAGCCGGCTAGGTGGAAATTCCAGAGCGTTTCCAAATGCTCCGCGCCAATGTCTCACTGTTGGTAATATAACCTCTACTAAACGTGGTCTTCATGCGTCGAACTTACTTTAGGAAAGATCTCGCACGGAGTACACTCGATGTCAAGAGCATTTAAAAGCTCTGAAACTTTGCTCTAGTTGCGCCTGACGTCTAGAAGGAGGAAGATCTCCTTCACTTTCCTTGATCCCGCCAAAAACAATGCTGCGCAATTTTTTGTCCTTCACTAGTGACTAGCAACTCTGGAAGTATTTCAGAAAGCACTGCAAACATTTCTGAAATTACCGGGTCTTTATTGATCTCACTTATGCTGGTATAGGTTCATGCACAGAATATTTGGCTATAATTCATTCCACCTCGTGCCACTGTACGCCCTGTGATTGCGAAGCTACAGGAGTAGACGAGATCCTATTTCACTAGTTCTGTTACGAGTAATTACTGCCATTATAGTGTATGCACCTGATTCTTCTTAGATCAACAGTTTTTGGACTCTAGACCCGCAGAGGTCTTCATTTGATCGAACCGATTACCGCAGAAGGAACCACACGACAAACTTTGAAAAGAGAGAATCTACTAGTTCACGAGCGAACCAACTCGGATCAGTGAGTAGTGAGACAAAACAAGGAGCCGTAAGAACGAAAAGAAGTACCAAGGGTACAAAGAAAAGTAACAAAACGCGTTATTCAACACACTGAAAAAACACGACCCGTGTACGCAATGCCATCAATCAGTACACGGAAAGACATAGAGTATTAAGTTTCTCTTAATGTTTCGCAGTAAGAAAATAAGTAAAAAGTCCTATGGCAAGCTCCCAAGTTATTATGGGACGTCGGCACCCCTTCGGGGAAGGATACTGCGACGGCACTCGCGGACCTGTGTCACGCATTGACAGTACGTAACGACGACCCCGAGTCCCTTCGATTCCTCATCCCTTTCTCGTTGCATCCTCTGGTGTTATGCTGCTGATGGCATAAGCTGTCCGACGACGGTTTAACACCTTCCTTCTCTGGTTCTTCACTCCACACCTCGGAGCCTCATGTTTTCCTCCAATCGGCAGTGCGACTGGTATTGATGCTGCTGTGATAGTATTCCAATGTCGGTGTACAGACGAGGCAAAAGACGCACGGCGAAGAAGAGTGAATGGTGAAATGGCAGGGAAGTCATGAAATTGCGCGTACACTCTCCGTCACGGCGATCGAGTCAACTAGGTGAGAAGATGCGCAGCGGTGCGCAGGATCAATAGATGGAAACGGTAGCTTACGGTGTAGTGATAGCCCAGATGGTTAAGAACCTTTCACGCAACTTCTGTCATCACATTCTCGTCCAAGCCCTAATTCTTTTTTTTTTCTTTTTCGAAGCCTTACAATTTCCACGTTTTGTTCGCCACTTTGGCACTTTTTCGGAATACCGCTCCCATTACTCGTCTAAAACTACATACCCTAGGAATATCGTTAAAGGCACAGCCCACGCTAATTCGAGGCTTTACTTTATAGTCAAAAAGCGGAAGTGTAGGGTGGGAATAGTTCATCTCTAGTGAAGAAAGCGAGAAATTCGCCGATTTTGAGGAAAATAAGGCTCTTCAAAGGTAGGGATATTAGAGGGTGAGGCGAGATGACTATGACGGAGATAACATGGAAAGGGTTTTCGGACGACATTTTATTTGTTGCAATTATGCAAAGAGCTGACTATATCAAAAAAACTGCACACTTTTGCTTTTATCTGTCGCTGTGTGTCATGACAAGTTGTTTGTTCTCCCTAAACTGGCCCCAATTAGATTCCACCTCTATGGACATACCCAAGTTATGTCAACCGGCAAATATTCAATCGCCCCGTGATTGGAAAGAAGCAATTCAAGTATACGAGTATTCACCCAGAAAACAAAAAGGTTATGATTCTCGGCCGAAGATGTCAGGAAATGATCCGTGTTGGTGAGTGAATCTAGATAAATAATACCAGCAGACTTCTTATTTCATGACACCTTCCCCATCGCGTTGACGTGGGCTTTTTGCGGATCGACACACGAAATTACATATAAACAGACAGGCAAAATTAGCGCTTCATTTATCAAACAATCTTTTCAGAGAAGGCTGCAGTAGCAAAGGCGTTGGGCCGGTCTCTCCAAAAAGTCGCGTAGGCGCAATGAGGGTGAAAGGATGGTTTCAGACTACCCCGAAATGCATTGTTTCCAACAACTGACCGACCGACCGACGGCATTGGCATCTTTCATAGTCCACGACCGGTCGCGCGACCGGTCGCTAGCGACTGGTTGCGCGACCGGTCGTGGACTATGAAAGATGCCTTCCTGGCCACGTGTCGGGGTGGGGGTTCAGAGCGCGTGAGTAGTGAGGGCGTGTGATTCATCGGTGCCCAGCGTTGTCAACACGTGGCTAGCAAAGCATTAGTTGGTTGGTTGGTGGAAACAATGTACGTCTTTGGAGTCTGACAGCTACTAAATGCAACTTGGGCGCGGTGAGGAAAGAGTAATGAAACAGAAGTCCATCGATACTGCTCCTACGGATCGATCCCTTAATCAGTGCGGACCATTTTGTGACATCAGAGAGCATAGCTTCCTCTTTTTGTCTCAAGATTATTTAGTTCTTCTCAACTACAGGGCGATCGAATCTTCAGAAAAGAGAGTAGTTAGGGCGAGAAGACTTTGACTATGGTTGGCATTTGTTGGTGTAAGGCATCATCAAACAGTCTGCTAAATTTTGTTCATTAGATCTCTGATGTTTCCTAGGTTGAATTCAAGCGAAATTTTGTTTTCATGCGAATTTATATATATATATATATATATATATATATATATATATATATATATATATATATATATATATAAGAAGCCTATAAGAAGCCTTGGTTTGACTGAAACCCGTCGCAGAAAAAAACAGCAAATTTCGAGAAAACTGTTTGTTCGAACTACTGTTTTCGGTTAAATTTATTGGAGTCATACCATGAAGGATATTGAAACAGCTATGATTCGATTCCTAATCGAATCTAGTCTCATATTTGACATTTAAGTACTGAAAACGAAGTTCCCATTTGAAGTTCATTAATTTCAATGACGCTCTGTCCTCAGGCAACTCCTCAGGTACTTAGAGGTTTTCGTGAAAACGGAGCTGAAAAATCAAAGAAAGTGTCAAATTGATTATAGATCTCCACGGGTTCTCCACGAGCAAGGCTCTCCGTTGACCTTATTTCCAACTTAATTAGAATGCTGCAATTAAATTCATGAGCGCCGAATAACTTCGAATTATTATAGTAGCAGTATTATAGAAGCAAAGTGGTTTTCCTCTGTGAGCACCTCAAATAGATACGATCATAGGAAAGTTCTCATTACTTTTAGCAGTTTTGTGCCCGATAAAATAGGATTCTGGCTTGTCCTAACTTCATCTGATAATACACGAATGCTACCCAAATTCAGTCTCAACAGCACTGAGGGAGTAGGCTGTTAGATTTTTCACCGCCTCTTTTCTTAAAGCAGAAGTTAAGCTCACAACTACAGTCCAACAAGAGAATTTTTGAGAAAATGCTCCAAACTATGCTCTCCATTGAATAATCTAACCGTTTATAGGTCCATATGGGAATGCAATTCAGCGAACAGGAAGTGGACGAGATGATGCAGGAAGTTGATTGCGACGGTCGGTTTTTCACGTTTTCTCGTAAATCCAAAATCCGAATATCGAAATCCTTTGTTAGAATAGCAGTCTCAAAGTGAGGGCGAAGGACGGAATATTCTAGTGATGAATAATCTCGATTTCGGATGTGTTCTTGCTTTCGACTTCCCCTCAGAATTGGTCTGCTATTGTTAATGCATATGTGGGGCTTCTACAAAGACCTGCGGGGTGGTCAACCGATGTGCAAGTCGGTATTTTCATTCTTCGAGCAGTCTGGTACCGATTAATCGTCCTTGGAATGATAGGAAGTTTGTTTGGCCAAGTGAATGTCAAACTGGGGTTCAATCTTCGGATCGTGCATTTCTTCGTGCGCCACTTACCACTACGCCACTTCCACTCGGATGAAAACTCAAATTGATTTTTTTCATTGAACACACTCTCAGCGCTGAAGCAATGCAACGAATGTCCCTTTGTCTCTTTTTCATGCGTCTACATTAAGGCAACGGTGAAATTGACTACGAAGAATTCGTGAAAATGATGTCTTCTGCGTGAACCCGAGGCCTGCTCTAGAGGAAGGCTGACTTTGAGCTTAATCTTGTGATCTGCTCTCTTCCATTACGCAGAACCTCGTAAATGTCAGTAACGATTGTGATTTTCGATGGTTGCCATTCTCTCTCTTGGCTTTTTTCGCTCACTTGGAAGCAGCATGGCTGTCGACATGCAGCCGTGACCGGCAATGATTCAGCTGGCTGCCTCTCATTCTCCGCTCTTCCGATTTGTACGATTGTCTCCATATTTCATTCAGTGGTATCGTTTACCTCTTGTTTTATTCATACATCTTCCCTATTTATTGATTGTTTTAATCGATAGCTCCAATAATATATCTAGCAAAGTTGCATGCAATACATATTTGTGTTCTCAGGCTGGTTTCTTCGATAAATTTTTAGTTTGACTTGTTTTGTTTTTCCGTCTCCTGGCCTCTGTCCTCATTTTACATCAATCTAATATGTAGTTAATAGATTTGCTGAATGCTTCATTCATAAAACCGCTCAAGAACATTTCGATGAACCCATTTTCAATACATTCAGCATTTTTTTTTAGGTTTTACTTTGAATTGCACAAATTTACTTACTGACAGTTGAATTAGAAATTTCTGAGTGAATGTCCCGGTAAGACGGTTTATTGACTACTTCATACTACATGTTATTTCCCTAGATTATACGGTGCTTGTGAAAATTTCATGTTTAACAATTTTATCCTTTTTAAAACTCATTCACAACCCCTTTAAGCAATCGGCATCGTGAACAGCGGTTTGGGGGTGAAGTAAGGTAGAGTGCCCCAGTCTCCATTGGTGATAGCTGATTGGCTTTTTCTGAATGGTGTTGAGGTCTAGTAAATATACTTCCAAGGGTTAGGGAGGCTAGAGAGAGAATGTGGGGAGGGGTGGAGGGCACGTCTCCACAAGGTAACGGCATTAAGGAGTAATGCTGGAGGCGCAGAAGAAGCTAACATTAAGATCTACCCCAAGGAAAGGCGTAGAACGCGATGCCTGGCTAGCAAAAGTGCTGGTTCGAATCCCGTACGACACCGAAGTTTTGTCCACAACTTGCCGATCATTGAGACTGTTTATCTTTTCTTCTCTGGGGCTATTGACATCTACTCATCATAAGTAGAGTTTGTTGGCTGGTATGAGGGCTTCATATGAACACCAAGGATAAGAAAATCTACTCCATCAGTTCAATAAATCGTGAAGACTGGAAGAGCAGGCGCTATTTGCAGGGAGCTACAGTACGTTTATATTGGTTGCCAGTTAAATTCGTGCGCTCATTTTCTTTGTGAAAAGGGGTATACTCGAAATGATTTCTGCGGCTGCAACCACTTCTCGAGTCTTTCCATAATCTGCACAGCAATTATTCGGATGAAGAATGCCATTCCTCTCCTCAGCCAAATTTAGCAGAGCGCCAGTCTCATCACGGAGACAAAATTTGTCGTCCTCGAATCGAGATACCCATTTTGAAGCGGACAATTAGGCAATATGTTCTTTCCCCTGTACTTTGCTGACGCTTCTGATGGTTTTAATTACATTTGCCATTCGAATTCTTCGAATTCATTTGAAGAACGAGACGCGTCGAAGAAGAGCGAATCATTTCATTCGCGGAGTTACCTCTACCGTGAATTATTAAAAAATGCGAGTATCGTAATGCTACCAGAACTTGAAAAGGGGGTTGTTAAACTAATGGAGATGGAACGGAAAAACTCATCTGAAACCCTAAATATTAGTGAGCGTTGTGGCTGCAAAGAAATTGAGCAAACGACCAAAACATTCAACGAAGTCAATTTCCGTTCAAAACAGCTGCAGAACGAGAATATCCTGCATTCCGTTAAAAACACATCTTTTTTCCTTCTTTTTCTTAGGTTACTAATTTGGTTATAACATGGCTAGCTCTGTATGTTGCCTCTGCCCCGAAAACGAGTGGTAAATCTCATTATGGGATGAGTGTGGCATCTAACAATAAGTCGGATAATAGAGGGGATATAGGTAGCAGAACTGGCCAGGACAACGTTTGGAAGCAAGGAATCTAAAGAGGAATCTTTCCTCGTCCTTTCTTTTTAGTAATCACTCTTAACAGAAAAAGCTATCGCAAAATCGAGGCAACTGAATCTGTAAGAATTAAATATTAAAGGATACAATGGGAAAAAGTTCTTGAGCTTCGGCGTTGTGAATGCGTGAGTGGCCTTTACAATGGCTTGAGGTAGCCAGCCGGTGTACAAGTCAGCGCTTTTGTATCTCTCAGACGAGTCTGGTACCAATCAACCGATCATGGAGGGATGGAAGGCTTGGTTGGCCTAGGCAGACATCGATCCCGGATCCAAGTCCGTGGTCATGCGTGTGTGGTAGTGCTCACTTGCCACTATACCACCAGAGTCCAATATTGACTACGATATTGAGATACAAATTGAACGGAGCCGCTCAAATCAAGAGGTCACTAATTTGAGATCCATACGCGAGCCAATAGCAGTCAGTCGGTGCAAATGATGCCAACCTGAAACGGAATATCTGTAGGCTCTCTAATCCAATGCCCACCCAATTGTGGCCACTCCCTCAGGTTGTGGTATCTGGAGATGATCAGAAGATCGTCTCATTCCTTATTTGACTCTCCACAGTTTACCCTTCAAGTTAGGTTCTGTGAAAGCGATTCTATCAATCGTTTCACAGCATTCCGAGTCCTCGATTCCGTGATCCTCTCGTTTTCAAATGCATGTTAATCCTACCTTTCCGTTTCGGACTAGTTTGACATCCTTTGTATGCTGCTCAGAAACTGTGACTGAGACCATATTCTGTCTATGACAGTTCGTTCTTTGGTTGGGGTGCCTGTTCCGTACTTTTCCTCTTCTTTCCCGTGAAAAAGAATAAATTGTTCAATGTCGATCAACCATTTCCTATGTGGTTTACTAACATTTGCTTTCATTCGAGAACTCAAGAAATCTGAAAACGCTGCTGTTCACAAAACTGGAAAGAATCGGCTCAGGACGATTCTTCCGCGAAACATGAAACCACCGGCCTAAACATCGGCATTAGCCGTTGCCCGGCTCAATGTTTTCGTGTATCGAAGAAGTTTTTAAACCGCTTAATAGACATGAGACTGGTTGCTTTGCCAGCACATCATTCGACTTTCAAACACGTTGTAGCTGTTTCTTTTGTACTCTTTTTCGGGTATTAGGAGACTTCATTAATGCCTCCTGTCCCCAACGCTTACTTAAACAAAAACACGAGGAACACATTGATCGAAGCATTTGTTTTTGCAGGCTGAAGCTTTTTCCTTTTTCCTGAGTGGCTCAAATTCCACAGCGGAAAAACGGCTGCCCTTTGCAGCAACTAAAAGGCCGGAAAAAGGTTAATAACCTGTGTAGACTATGTCCTATGAAATAATGCAGGCTCTATTCATGCAATTCGATTCCTAAAATCAACCACATGATGGAAATCCTGCTGATTCAATCCACCAGATCTAAGTTCATAGCCACATCGACGTAAAATCTCACGTCGCTAAGGAGATATGTAACGACTCGATAAAACGACACAGAGCAATTGTTGCTCTTTTTTCTCGCACCAAATTACCCTTGAGACCTCCCAAATATTGCCTTCCTACGTACTCTGCTATTCAATGATGATTTTTTTGGCTCTGTGCCCATAATAGACTTCATCTTTCACATCCACTGACGTCTTTCCCCTGAGGCAAAGTAGCCTTCTGCATGTGCTAGGGTACATACGAGATATCATCGCTCAAAAAAGTAATTGCCTCAATAATTCCCCATCTATGCTCAAAGCTCTCCTAGACTATGAACTCTAAGAGTCTAAGACTTGGGGTTCCGTAGTTCAAGAAAAAGTGCAGCGGCATCTGTAGCTTCCGGCTATTTCTGGTCGATGAGTTTTCTCTCCGGGCTCTCAGGCTCCACAAAAACAAAGGAATAAGAAAGTTCGAAGAAAGTCCACGAGCAAGTTCAGCGATTTTCGGGCCAGTAAGTCTTGCTCTGTGAGGTTGTCATGAAGTAGAGCAATCGGGCTACTTTCGGGTGGGCGAGCCAATTTGTGTCCAATTGTAATTACTTCGCACCTTCCTCGCCCATCCTTCGCACCTTCCTCTCCCAGCCACTCACCCGCCTGGGGGGTGACCTCCCTTAATTGGATGGCTGGTGACCTCTCTGCCAGACAACTAGCCTCACGTCTAACAATATAGATTGTGTGAGTGAGAAACTACGATACATTTAAAGCATGAGAAGTAAAATAGAGCAAAACAAAAAATGTGAAACCATAAATAATAAAACAGAAGAAGGTGCGGAGGCTAAAATAACCATTAGAAATATCGTAAGAAAGGAGAAAAGAATTTGTCGCATCGTGAAAGCATTCAGCATTCACTCTCACAAGTTGCCTACAGGCAAACTAGTTAACAGAGTGACCTTTCGCACTTTTTAACACATTGTATCGCTTTTTGACACCACTAGTAGGTCACTCAAGGGCATTTAAACTTGTGGATGAAAGCATCATAAATCACCTCTGTACTGTGTTTGTCGTCGCATGAGCACGATGTCTGACTTGTACTACTCTGAATTCGACCGCAGCGCCTTGTCCGGCGTCAACTAAGGATTAGCTGCTCCTGTTGCTCCTTCTTATTTTTACGAACCCCTACATTTAGCTAGCCCACCACGATACACTGTACCACCTCTATTTCATGTATCTGCACCCCTTCCATCCCTTGCACCTCCACTTTCTGTTCCCTCGAGTGCTGTAATTCCAAATTCCTTTTATCTACCTTCAGCTCTCTATAATCCTTGGGAGCTACTATTTCGTCTCCTTCCATCTTTGGCTCTGTTTGGCAGTACCTTCCTTGATGGACATCTTACCTGAACCCTCTACCCATTGAATCCTGTGGAAGTTCCTGATAGTTGTCTTACTGTTATTGAAAAGCATCTTGTTGGATGAATACTCCAAACAACGGTTTTTTGTATTTTTTGATCATTTTATTTATTTATTATATTTTCCGATTTGCAGCAAAAATCTTTCATTACTTGACGGAAATCGGCTCCATCTGCTATATTTTTCTTGAGAATATAGACTGATTGAATTTGCCGTTGGGAAGATATGTTGTGCTAGCAAAAACTATTCGGACATGCACTTTTCGTTTAATACCCCAACGATTTCCTCCAAATTGTGTTATGATACGTGTTGTGTACTTTTAGAGTACAAATTTGCAACGATTTTGTGTGCAAACGGAGAGCCGTAAACAGCTCGCCAATTGCATTTATTTTTAGTTGCAGAGACCGCGGCTTTGCAGCAGTGGTAGCATATTCTACAATATTTCATTATTTTTTTCGACGGCCGCTGTAATAGTGTGTTAGGAACGTGGGGCAGGACTTACTGAAGTCTGCGGTAATGGTTTTACCGCTCCTCGAACAACATGATAGAAGAACGGAACGGAACCAGAGCCAGAAAAATAGTTCAGCTTCCTTTGAAGCCAGAAATTATAACGAAAATCGTTCCTGAGATTTCCTCCTGGCTCGAATCTGTTGTCCCCGAGGATAGCACACGGGCCACTGGTCGAAAAGCGACTTAGATTGGGCATAATAAGGGCTCATACATTGTCTTCATTTTATAACATACACGAAAGTAGCCGAGTTTCCATGGACTTGCAGAGGCTGCACCATTCACGATGGAGCACGTATGTTGGACGTTAAACAGCTAATGAGAAAACAGCGCAATATTTCATATGACGTAAACAGAAAACAAAAACAAACTATGAAAACAATAGAACAACAGTATGAAAACAATGGTAAAGAGTATTGATAATGATAATGAACAAATGTTTCAAGAGCATAAAGTTTTGATTGCATGCAGTCCCGACGGGTGAGCGGCGACTCGACCGTTGAGGTAATAGGTCTCAGGGCCCATTAACACCTGTTGCCGCGAGCATGCAACGACATGGCGGTAATTGGATCTCAGGTGAGAAGCGGGATTTTTTCTGAGAGTTAAGGATCTTGTTTCCTGCAGTTCCTTTGATTCTGGGCAAACTAATAATTCAGACATGTTTACTGTACTTTTCATCTATACTATTTCTCTCTATTTCTCAATGCATATGTAGCTGTGATGGACACGAAGTGATCTCAATTTGTACGACTTGTTACATTTACATTTGGCTTCACTTTTACCGCGCAATGCGTCGCGCGAAACGTGCGCGGCTTGACCTGAGTATCTCGGCGATAGAATCGCACGTCCACCAGTCCCAACCCACGGCTGTGGAAGGCAACTTTGGCAGTTTTGCTTATCGTAGCCACTTGTTACCACCACTATCACCTATCCACTACTTATCATAAAATAGAAACCTTTCAATTATCGCGAACTAAGCCCCTTTACAAAGGGCAAGCTCCAACCTTACTTGCTGTATCTACAGATAGAGTCAAGTAGTCTCCAGATGGACTGAAGAGATCGACTGGGCACTGAAGATTGGCCCTGTGACTCTTATAAGGAAAAGTTGAGGATCTGAAGAGCAACTGGCTCGTCGTGTTCTCTGAACTGTATGAGTAGTGTTGTTTCCATCACTGGGGCTAACTCAGCCCATTTGGAGCTAAAAGAGTATTTCGCCAATATCGTCCACGTTATCGATAGAATTCACTTACCCTACGTTACGCCCGCCCTTCAAATGGCGGACGCATGGACGAAGCTCTAAACGGCTCGAATGTCTCCTGAACCTCTTTCCAACTGATTCATTTTCAGTGATGATCAGCTGCACTATGGCTAGGATATCTTTTTTCATTCCGGTGTATCCAGTCAGTTGTCCAGGTGGCATCTGGACAGGAAAAAAGTGGCAATGAAAAACTGACTGGGGAAGCCCTCGGAGCGTTACTTCTTTACTAAACAACTGAATTCTTCTCAAGAATCGTAGTAGTGCTCGAATAATCAGTGCTTCATGAATCAATTTTTCGTGCACTCCTTGGCTATGTTTCTAGTTGTCTGGTTGTTCCAATTATTTCCACCACCTTTTTGGCTCAATAGATTGAACAAAACAGGGTGAACACTTTTGTTTTTGTTCATTTGATATTTTTGATTTCCTGTACTTCCTTACCAGTCAGACGTTAACATTCCAATTTTTCCGGAGTTGTTCAAAATATGGCTCAATTGAAGGAGGAAGAATCGAAGATAATGATTGTCACACCAATTTTTTTCCTCAATGCTGCCATGGCGACACATCAGCCTTTAATATTTTGTGAGTATAATAAAGGATAGAAGTATAAAATCATGGGATGTTAATCAATCTCGTCTGAGGGATGCGCCCACGCATTCGTCCTCCATTCAGAATCATAGTGGCTTAATGAATGCCTGAATACAATGACTTGGGACTTCAGCCCATGTACAAGTCAAGGCTTTTATCCAAGCAGACGGGAAGAGTGGAAGGCTTGGTTGACCTAGGCGGATATCGATCCGGGATTCGAACCCCTGACTGTGTGTGTGGGATAGTGCGTCACTTGCGACTATACCACCTCTGCCCTTGTGAGTTTATTACGTCTGCATAAGGTATAAGCTAGAGAGACTACTAATTCGCTGAGTACTTATGCAAAAATGATAATGTTATTGGGTTGCTCGGACTTTTGCCTATTTTTGAGGTCGGGAGTAAGTAAAATTCTCATCAAATGTGAAACTATGCCTTAGGCATTGTGTACTTTATTCTGCCCAACAACGACTATCCCTCCTTCGAAAAGATTCCTTGCCCCACTTCCATAGAAGGTTTCATACTTGGGATCAAAACACTGTTTGTGATTTCTTAGGGTTATTTCACACACCCTTTATAAAAGAAGTTGGTCACTCAAATGAATACAAAATCAGCAAGATCTTCCGGAATGACCCACTGATAATCGCAGCAGTAGTAATAACAATAATAAGTAACAATAAGCAAAAGCAGTGGTGGTGAAGTGACAAGCGACACACTATCTCACGCGCACGGTGTCGATATCGATGACCGCCTAAGCCAATCAAGCCTTCCACCCCTCCTGGGTCGGTTAATTGGTACCAAAATGGTGGGGGAGGATAAAAGCATTTATCTCTACATCGGTTCGTCACCGCAAGTCACTGTATCCGCCACATACTCATTCAATACGCCACTACGATCTGAATCGGAGTCGAAAGCGAGGACTTTCCTCTTCCCACAACCTTCCATTCCTACGAAGACGGATAATCAAAGTCTGACATCAATTATCCGACCCTAAAAGGGATGAAACGCTTAGTAGACTTTTATGAATGTTGAGCAGGGATTCCATCACCGGACCATGTGCGTGTGATAGTGCACTACTGGTCACTAGGCTAGTCCTTCAAAAGTCACTTCAAAAGCTGAGAACATTGATTGTACAAATCAAAATCATTCATGAGAGGCTACGCTAAGAGAAAAAAACTTTTTTTGATATTGCTGAAGACTGAAGATGTTGCTAACTACGCTACTTGCAAAAAGGTCGGAACAACTCTTTCAACAAGCAATTGAAAGCTGTAAAATCAACTTGTCTTTGACTTTGCGACTCACATTAAGAGCTCAGGCCTTTCTATCTACTTCGTGACTTCAAAAACCTCTGTCCTATAGTGTAAGACGTGTTTTCGCTCAAGCGAACCTCAAAGGGCAGGCATTAAAAACGAGCAACCCAACCTTTCGCTAGATTCGAGACGGTGATTTACAGGGGGTCTCTACACCACCCCAGCTTTAATTCTGACAAAAAGACTTTCGCCCAAGAAGAAAGCGTGCAAGTGCAAGTTGTGGGGTTGTGGAAGACGACTGGGCTTTTTTGTAACCTTCGGGGAGCATTTTTTAATGGCAGACACACAGAGGAACACATCAACTCTTCTCATCTAAATATATCACACCCAATAGTCTCCTTCACTTTTAGATCTGCAGCTGACTGCTTAGTCGAGGTTATTCACACTGTCTTGCTCATCTTCAGGGGGAAGATGCTCCTATTTACATTTTTCCCCTCCTTGGATAGTTTTCTTAGTCAACTATGCAGGGGTTGTGCGACTATTAAGTGCAATGTTCTTTCGCTATAGCGAATGAGCAATTCCCAGCATGGCCCTAGAACATTTCAATTCAACGCAGAACACTTAACGAGATGTAGAGCTTCATATAGCGGAATCGCAATCTTTGCCAACCCACTTTGCCCATTCAGTCGAGTGGGCGCTTGAACCGTCGCTTACATATTCATCGGGGCACACTGCTACGGACGGGATCAGGTGTCAGCAGACACCGCTGCACCGATCGACCCCCAAAGCCAGCCACCTTCGCAGGTGTTACTGCTGTTGGGTATGCGCGAATAGAAGGGGTAGGAACCAGTTCGAGATGAGCTCCTGTAGTTACTTCATAACTGGTTTTACCCATTTCCCTAATTGAACCGTAGTCATCGAAACGGTGATGTGACTGTGATTCTCCATTAACAGTTCGCCGCCACCACAGTCCCTCGCGCGTATCGCCGTAATTGTCACATTGCACTCGTCCCCAGGTGTCACTACGCATACGTTTCTTCAGAGGAAAACCTGCTAGCATCGCCGACGCCTTTTTGTGGTTCTACCGCCTTCCTGATACGACATCCACCTCTGAACTCCCTTGTAATCCATCTACAACCAATTCACTGAAAAATTCATTTCAGTCACATAGTTCATGTAGAAGTCATGTCAAGTGGCCACTTCCGGGATGGACAGGTTGTCGCAGTGACAACTGACGCCATCGAGAGGCCTCCATGTGAGTATCTCATCTCTCCAACACCTAAGCATTATTTCTCGAGCACTCGTTCAAGCAGTTTTTGCTTTTGAAACGTCTGCTTTAGATCAATCACTCTTTTCAAACCACGGCATGTGGTCAGTAGGAATCCAGATGTTTGGCAAAGTCGGGCGCAAGCGAGTGCGTGGCGCGATCGGCCAAGTTAATGAAATTGGTGATTGCCGCTCCCGAACGAACTGCAAACCTACAGACTTCATCTAGTTTGTACACAAGCAGCTATGTATGAATGACTGCGAAAAATCTCCTCTGGTCTATTAACATGCAGCCCCCACCCGTCGAGACCCGTAGCTGACCTCATTCTCAACTCTTTTAGTGAACTCATTGCTTTTTCTCGTGTGACAGCTGATCCAACGAAAAGGCGTGGCTGTGGCGACCGCGATGAAAACTCGAAAACAACACGAATTCCGCCCTAAAACAACGAAATGGGGTCAACACTCTTGTCCTCGCTATCAGTCTCTCCATTAAGCCTCGTGGGAGACCAGTAGGCTTAGCAGACATGCTGGTCTATTGTGGTCGAACACAATGGCTGCTCAAGTAGGCGCTTTATGGGCCCATCGAAAACGACCATGTACGACGATAATCCATGCATCACTCATGACTACCTCATACATACTCGGCTGCGAAGACCAACAACCACCGGCGCCATGACAGCAGTGTAGCAGACCACGACAGAGCGAAACGGGTTCCCTTTTCTTTGACTTGCAAAAAAAGATGACAAGACGGTGGAAATCGCTAATGGGGTTCTAATGGGCTGCTGGAAAGCCAATCATTACACCCTTATTAGGCTCGGTCGTTAACGACACCACCACTAATGTCTTCAGATATCCCAAACCATTTTGGATTCATTTTGATAAATTCTTTGGTTTCCTCGAACTGAACCAACCCAACAGAACCACTGAGTTCCGTTGATCTTGGAGGCTGCAAAAATCTCAGCGATATGCGAGCAACAAAGCTAACACTCCCAAAATAAGTCCTCGCAGCGACCAAGTGTAAGCCGGAGCAGCCGGATGGATGGTGTCGATTTGATTAGTGGTGGGGGACAGCGTCTGATGGGTCATCGAGGGGCCGTGGCCGAGTATCGATCTGCCCCTCACCGCAGGCCCCTCCCGTCGTTGTCGTCGTCGTCGTCGTTCAGTTCGAACACTAATCGGCTTTCACCTCTCCCCGTCGAGTAACTCGTCTGCTTACTGCCTGCGTAAGTGACTGCCTACACGAGTCATCTCCCAGCTCGCACTCGCCAACCGGCCGTGGTCTTCGTCACCACGACCAAAGGTCACCTACCTCAAGCTGCAGCGACTCAGCTTTTTCTCTAACCATCAGTTTGTGCTACCTCTTTGCCCAGACCGCTGGGATTATTAATGAGCTTGTGGATTGGTGGTTCACTTAGCACCTAACCACCCGCAGCCATCCACTAGTCGATTTCCAATGCTTCTCATGCCTCCTGGTCAGCTGTCCCGCCGCAGCCCACCCCATTCGTCGCTGCACCTACATACACATACAGCCTTTCTCCTCCTCACCCCCTTCGTCGTGTTCCCAATCATTCTCCTCTTCCTTTCCTTCATCAATCATTCTTCTCGTTCGCAGCATCGATCGTGCGCGCTACAATCATATTTGACTGATCGGCGATTGTTCTTCTAGTGACTGTCCAATGCCACTTCGATTCATTTCCACTCTCCTTTGTCTACAGTTACCACCTCGTAGTTCTTCAGTTTTCGCTTGGACGACGTTACGTTGGTTACTGTAACTCGTTTTCCATTCCCATCCAAGCTGCTTTTTCTCTTAATCGATAAACTGCATTTTTTTTTTTGAAAGTGCAAACTTGTAGGTTTACATCTGTTTTTAAATTCAATAGACTATAAGTGGCCACGAAAATGTTCCAGCAGAAGGCGCCCTTAGAGAGTTTCCATAAATAGACGTTGATAAGAGATCGATTACTAGTTGCACTAAGACAATTCTTCGGAGACGACTACACAGGTGACCATTACTTCATTTACTTTCTCCTTATTGTTCGCTGGTGATAATTCTGAGAATTGAAGTTTCTCTTGACAGTTGGAGAATCGCTTATCCTCCTTTTTTTCGTCCGCTTTTCGTACAGATCCCTACCCTTCTTGAGAGTTTTTTTCTCCATTTATCTATGCTTGGTTTGGTGGTATTATGTGAAAACGATTATGTACTCTGTGGTAGTTAGTCTCGTTCCAAAGTGCTTCACCCAGTCAACTAGTCTGGGACAATAGAAGCCTGGGACGATTCAGTTGTACCGACCATTGTGACATTTCAGTTCGTACTTGTTCTACACATAATGACTCGTGGGGGGCAAGTACAAGTCAGTCAGTACTTTTGTTCCTTCGTACAACTCTGACGGCAAGTCGTCGACCCCCTCCCCCCTTCGTGATGAGGGCCTCGGTTGGATAGCATGGATTGCAATTAACTGGAATTGGATTAGCATGGATCAGAAATTAGACCTTGCCGATTGGCTAAGGTAACGCCGCAACTTCTGATTGCTCATTTTTTCGA
>UZAF01016419.1:62158-81985 GCA_900617895.1 Haemonchus placei | reverse complement strand
TCCTCTTCCTGATGGTGTCACGAATCCTCGGTGTGTTCACTGTTTTCGGTCGTTCCCTTTTTGGCATCTCAGATTGTCCTTAGGCATTGTCCTCGATTCCTGAGAGCAGCGACAACATTCCGCACGGTTGAAGAGAGAACGCTGAGACGTATCGCAATGTCGCAGCTCCTGAAACCTTCTCTGAGCAGCTTATCGATAGTGGGTCGATGCGCACAAAAATTCATAGTGATTGTTCGGACGAACGGTCAATCAAATGACTTATATGGATTCTTGTACAGATCCAAAGCTTTCTAAAAGTCCCGAAAGATTTTGAAAATATCCATTGGCAGGGCACCAGCAAGCGCCAAACGGCGCCTCCTATACTTTTCAGCCATCACTCAGTTTGAACAAAACTAAATGATTGATTTCACGACTCGCAAAAGTGACCCTCATCTAATGCTGGCGGCGAATTTCGCATTCTCACGATTTTTCATGATTCCACTGAGAAGTTTCGCGTCGTGTTGTTTGTCTCACAATCAGACATAGCAAAAACAGGTGGCGCAGCAATTTCGAGGACGCCTATTGAAGTTACCAGTTCTCTCAGAACCAATGAGAAGTTTATTACGGGCTTGATATTAGACCAGCAAATCCTCATATACTTATTTATTTGAACTGCGCTGTTGATTGGCCCAAACAAACCAGAACTTGTGTTAGTCAATATAAATGGGGGATGTGACCGCATTCGTTTTTGGGAGGGCTAAAATACATGGCTATGTGCGCGCTCAGGGCGTAAGATTTAGCCCTAAGTACAATAGGAACACTTCTTGACTTGAACCGGCTTCTAAAAGTCAGAGGACAACCAAGCATAGGTAAACCTGAGCGACTGAATGAGGACCTCAGCGGTCCCACACACACTTACTGAATGAATATTTTTTTCCAAAAATGTTCTAAGACAATAGTCGACTTTACTGAAATTACAACTCGAATTCCGTAGCTACGGCTTTCTATTGAACATTGAGCCTTCTTGTTCAAAAATGATGATTTAGTGCCTTCAAAGATAATGAGGTATTTATGGTCGGGTGATGTATTTCAAAGATTGTTGAAGCGTTTGGGCGAGTAATGTTCATGTTTTTCGAATGAAACAGCCCAATGTTGTTGGTGAGCTCTTTAAATATAGACTACAGAGCTATCGAATACTGAGAAACACGAATAAAATATTTGTCTCGACAATCCATATCAAGAAAGAATGAATATTAATCAAGGAATCTCTCCAACACGAAGGTGGCCAGTTTTCCTTCCCCTTGTACCTCCTGAGATGCCGTCGGACTTTATTGAAATCAAAAGGGAAACAAGTTCCTTTACGTACATATCTCAAGTGAAACATACAGCAAATGCTTTGTCAAAGCTTGATACAAGTGAAACCAAACGAAAATATATAATTTTTTCGGATAAGTAAAAAAACAGATAACAGGAATAAACGAAAGTCTATGATATTTTTTCGGAGAAGTAAAAAAAAAAGATAACAGGAAAACCTTCTGATCTTATTGGGGTACGGTAAAAAACTTCTGGAACGGGTAATGATAATGTATAAAAAATATCTGGTTCATAACCACGTAAAATCGATTGCTTGAAAATATGGATGAAATTGTAAAGAACCTCGTAAACTCACACGAACTTCGTCGCCGAGTAGATCGAAGGAATTAAGGGTGTTGGCTTTTGAGTCGGTAGGCGCATGATCTGAAAAATTAAAAAATGAGCGGATATGCAGCTCTTTTTCGACTGTGTAAATACAAAGGATCTATGCGTGAAGCCAAGTACAAGTGTGATCGTCGCTGCTTCCGAAAAGGTGACCTTCTACAAATGGGAAGCCTCTTTCTATGTATACATCCTCTTCCGACATGAACTGAGAAACCTCCTGCACCCTTCTCGAATTTTATCCCGAGGAAGACGCTCATAACCAGCATTAGTGACCTCTCAATCAGACTGTTTTCTTGATTTAAGTCGAGGGAAGGATAGAAGGCGCTTGTCAATTCCGTTTCTGGAATCCACCTCGCAATCGACTTCCTTTTTCCATTCTCTTCCACTTTTCCATTTCACAAGGGCGTTTCAAATGAGTATTTGGCCTACATAATGACTTGGGGTGAACAGCCAATGGACAACTCAACGCTTCTACCATCCCAGACCAATCTGGTACAATTGACCGATCTCTGGGGTATGGAAGTTTTTGTTGGTTGGAGCAGATGCCGATCCCCGCAGTAAGGAAAACGATGCGTGCTCTGCTTGCCGCCAAACCGAACAAGGGTGAAGTCGCGGATAATATGTTGGCCTGTATCGTGCGAGCAAGTGATCGTTTTTCCCACTCCATTCCCCTTCCCAGCGCCCGTCCTCCTTATCGAGCTTGGTCATGGTTCTGTCGAATACCCATGCAAGCCATCTAAAGCTGCAAACGAATAACATCTCTGATGCTAGCAGAGCTTGCAGCTTCCTTATATTCCTCAAAGTGGGGCTGTGAAAGGCTCCAGAAGTATCCACTAAAACGTCACATTCGCTTTTCACATTCCAGTCACTGCAAAATCGTTATGCTCGCGCGGACATCAAAACGCAGCCCCGATTGCTCGAGTTTCTCCGGCGTAAGCTTTTTCTAGTCTAATACTGCCATTAAATGGTAATGTTACCGTATGCGAAGCAAATGTCTGCGTACACTATTCCATACTTCACACTGAAAATGATGGCTATTACGATGCACCTGCATATCGTTCTTACACCACGAAAACCCCCGCGAAGGAAAATCCTCAAAGAGAAAATGTGGAGATGTCCACTTGGTTATGGGCATACTTAGACATTCCCGGGTGTTCTAGTAGGGAGAAAATCTACTTCATCCTTGAGAAACTCCAGATTAACAAAATGATGGCACTTAATATTACGGAAAAAGGTCGAAACCAAGAGAAAAATTGGAAAAGCGATCCCACACAGTGTAGGAACATAGAAATAGCTACTGCTCATACCTGGTACTCACAGGAGATGAATGCCCTTCACTATATTTCACTTAGCTAGACCATTTAAAAACAAGCTTCCTGTGACTGGAATAAGTCCTTGACCCTACCTTGGAATGAGTGGAATAGCCCCTTTTCGCTGAGAGTTAACCACAAGAAGAGCAGTGCTGGGGTTGGAGTAGAACCGTCTCGTATGATGCTAGAAAATGGTCCAAGTTGAATAGTCTGCTTCACAGATAAATCGTATGGACTGGATTTCCAAAGTGACCAAAGAAGCAGAGAGTGTTTTCTCCCACTACCATACTCGTGATTCAGGGCCACCGCAATCGGTCAAGTGGGTCATTTGGGAAGAAAACCTGTGATGCGCACTTCTAGCTAAAAGCCATTTAGATTATGGTAATAAAGCGAATGATTTTCGAGGAAGGTTTCTTAAAATGAATGATGTTCACATACCTCCGTGATGCTCATGCCCGTGCTCATGCATATGTTCATGCTCATGTTTCTGCTCGTGCTCATGATCATGCTTCTGTTCGTGCTCATGATCATGCTTCTGTTCGTGCTCATGATCATGCTTGGGCGGCTCTGGATGCACCGGCTCGTTCTTAGGTATATCGATCAGATCCCCGTAACTTTTCTCGAGTACGTCGTCGTGTGGATTGTGTGACGACATATCCTGTTTCTGAAAGGAAATTTAAATAGACGGACCTGATTTTGGAAAAGCTACACTTTAAAAAGGAAGGATATCCAGAAAACACCACTCATTCTGAGAAATTGATGTGCACCAAATGAATTGGCAGATAAAAGCTTCATTTGGTTAAAGTCAAATGAGAAGGAAAATTCAGCCACGTACAACAGGGTACAATAAATAACAGCGAAAAATTCTTATCCCAAAATTTTTTGAAACATTTTCGAATGCAATTTGCAAAGCCTGCCAAACAGCACAAGTAGTTTTATGGCGTAGAATATGCCTCAATAAAAATTTGAACAAAATTCAGAAATTTAGGAGGGTGGAGTATTATAGAATTACGCCTACAGGTTTAGATTCTCAAGGAGTGACAAGAAGGAGGCAGTTTTGAAAAGTGCTGAAATATATTCTTTTGTAAAGCAGAGAAAATTTAGACTAAGAAAATTCGCCAGGAGAGAAATGTTCCCAAGACCCCTCCATACGTGAAACGATAGGAAGCGAACTCTTCTCCCACTCGACCTTCAAGAACAAAATCTGAGCTGGGACCTTGTTGGAGTAAAACTGGTGTGAAGGTAATCTGCATAGCGGGGATCCAAGCCCACCTCCTTCCATAGGACTGTCCACCCCAAAAAGCGGGCTTACTATTAGGGCAAACCACAAAATCTACGGGTGGTCACTTAAAAAAGCTGGAGCTCTCGCACAGAAAAAAAGCTTAATGAAAATTGAGAAAACAAGAAATGTTGAATGCTGAAGTAGTGATTCTCTGGTGAAATGGGTTGAAAAGAAAAACTTCACGAGAAAAATGAGGGGGTACAGAAATCTTGATGTAAAGGAGATCAAATTGTTCAACAGTAATGGGAGCGTCAGGTATGAACAACAGCATTCAATGTGTAACTCCCGAATAAGTATAAGATATCAGATACCGCCTCCGAACTTATCTGAGGTGAGGTAGTCGTTCACTATAAGATAAGCAAAGGCAACGGACGGAACAAGGAAGCCATAGCTTCAGACGTGAACGGCCATGGTGGCTGGCAGCTTGCCATGGGGCCAGTCAGGGAACTATCGCCCAAGCGATGGACGAGTTAATGCCCCTCTTTCTCACGGCAAAGCGATACGCTGTAAACTTTGTTGCTAGCAAAACACGTTTTTACAGGGCAAAGATTGTAAATTTCTGTTGACCTTCGGAGATGGCGAAGAGGTGGGACTTTCTGAAGGAATGACGTCGTTGGAGGGAATTCAGCGTCCCATGCTAGTGTGATACAGTAACCCCCTAGTGCCCCACCAGGTTTGTGGTATAAGTGTGGCCAGAATCGAAGGCCAAAGAACAGTAGGCACTTACAGTGTCAACTTTGCTGATTATACCTGAGATGGGCAGTTTTGCATGGAAGTTGTAAACATAAACAGACTCGCACCCTAAGAGAAGAAACCAATCAAGAAAAGATTTTCGCCCGGACTTCCAGAATGAGCACGTTGTCTTGAACTAACAGCCAAAGCTGACAGGGAATCAGGGATCGGAGTAAGTCTATTGACTGAACTCGTCTTCGTTGCTGTTGAAGTTACTTTTGACCGGCTAGGGTATCCACAGAAGCAGATTTCCTAAGAATAGCCGAATGATGTGCTAAAAATCCTTAAGCAAGAAGATTTACGTAAATCTAATCCGTTAAGGAAGTTTAAACCCCGGGGTACTATAGCTTCAACCAGTTCAGCCCTAGACGTTGAAGGAGTATGGCGTATCAACTGTTCAGGTAAATGTTGTGACAAACAGCTTCATTGGCGAATGGAGGGTGAGAAAGGATAAAAGAAAAACTTTTGAATAAAAAGAAATTCGAGAACTTTCAGAATAAATGAGATTTTGCCACGAATCCAAGCACGATCCTACATAAGGTAACCCAGTACCCAGTTCCAACGACAACAACTACTGCACAACCCTTGGCAATCTCACACCCTTAGGCGCGGCCGTATTAGCACCCCNCCCCCCAAAGAGAAGTCTTTGCTTGGAAGTATCATGCCTAAGGCACTTACTGCGAAATGAGAAAAATATGTTCGGCTTTCATACAGATAGAATGATCGATGAGAGCGTTTGCTCATGGGCGGGATTAAAATGAGAATTAATGAATGGTGGTACACTGTTAATGGGTCCGGTCCGGAGAAATGAATAGAGCTCCACAAAAACGTGCACACGGAGGATGTAATCCCAACTGGCTTCTCATGCAGTGAGTGGGAAACAAAGGATAGTCGATGAAGTGCTCACTTGATTATTACCTGTGGGAAGCCACAATATTTTCAAGAGCCCTTCAAGACTATGCAGACATTTGAATGGGCACATAATTAACATAAATTACTTGTCATTTATTATAATTCGTTTCTCGTTGCTCAATCCGTCGATATCGGAAAAACAGAGCAGTCACCACCTTCGAAGCGCCGCTGGAACAGCACTGCTTGGAAGACCATCTCCACCATCACCGGAAAGAGAAGGATGACTCAGGAGCTATGGGTTTTGGAGCAATTCAGCTGTCGGTAGTGATAGAATTGGAGGATTAGAGTTGCCAATACTCGAAAAATCCCGAAAGCAGATCCTCGGTTGAGAGGTTTAAGGAGCCCTATGCATTCATACGTAGGCTCCTTCAAGAAAGCCGTGCCCTCACTCAATGAATGAAATCCATACCAACTACAGTAGTTCTTTCCGGCCAAGCGACCATGTTCCCATCTGTCATCCGCCCGTCTCTGTACAAATCAGAGGTGGCATTTTAGAAAGTTGACAACTGAAGACAAATTGCACGCCATGCCCTTTACGAGAATGCCAACAGAACAACCCTATTTTCCCTGGTGAACCAGACAACCGCTTTTTTGAGGCCACGAGTACTCTCCAAAAAAGTCTTACTATGTTTCAAGACAGACTCACTTGGAATCCGCTACTTTGAACCGTCGGATGAACGGCAGACTAGTATCTACTCGGGGGAGCTACCAGTCTGTCCACATTCCTGTCCCTACATTGCTTCTGCCACCCGAACGATACAAAACAATCGCAAGAAGCACAGAGTCAGGTTGTAAAATGAGTCAGGCTTCACTTAATTGGCCCAGCAATGACATCAGGTTTCCTTAGGTTGCCATCGCTAGTCGAGCGATGGTGCTTGGCTCCTTCTATCAATACAATNTGTACTACCAGAGCCTTGCCAGCGGAGGAAATACCCGAATGAACGTCGCTGACAGAAATCCATTTTGGTAACAAAATATGCGAAAAATCTAAGTGCCCGGAACCAGTATAGCATGTATGTCTTCGAATTTTTTTTTGAGGCTTGGGAAATACCGTACCTGCAATCAGATGTTATCAACTATGCCGCACCATGTACTCATGGCTCCAGCACTTAACAGCTCAGTGTAAACTGTAAAGTAAAGCAGAACAGGCAGGACCGCTCACTTAAAAGTGGTGATTTCATCAGCAGCAACGGCACAAGTCAGCACGAAAACAACTTTTTCAATGATGCCAGCAACTACGAACTACACGATAAGCGAGTCTTGGCATAGCGGCTTGGGCTTATTGCCCATCGAGGAAATAGCTCGAAATCAGTTTCCGAAGAACCAAATCTACTTATAATTCATATAAAAAGCAATACTGCTGTAGAAGTGATGAATTGGCTCTCTCCTTCTGAGTCCATCGCATCCCTGGTTCACCATAGCTGCACGACGAAACGCCACCAGTCGGCTTCCTAGTTGATCCAAAATAAATATGTGAATTTCACGGAATCTGTACATCCCTTAATCTACGCTTTCGTCTAGTGAGATTGGAGCAACCTTTGCTAGAGCCCCTACTCATCCCCCCTCCCCCTCTCCCCCGAGTTTCATGAAGGATTTACTTTCCAACGTACTGGCCGAAAAGACAGCTAGAAGGGTAATGGATATCTGCTTCTTACCATACCACCATCGATCGCTCTCACCAATTCTGTCCTCTCTAGCTTCATTTTCCTCTCCATTCTTTGGCACATAATTTCCATAGAGCTTTCCTTTTAAATTAACCTCATGGTTTTTTGTCTCTCGCCGGAAGGTGACAGGCTGTGGAACGCTGACAGCTTCTGCTGAGTCCGATTCGACAGGAAAATCACCCTCGGGTCTGCAGGCTTTGTGAAAGGCCAGAAGTAAGATTGATTTCTGAGTGGTAGGAAGAAAATTCGGAGGAATGTTGGCGAGCCAATCGATGAGCTACCGAACGACCAGAAAGAAGGGAAGAAGTGGGACGAAGGGGAAGGAATCAAGCATTGTGTAGGATCGTGCTGAGGAGGCGATAGCGTTGACATACCAAAAAAGGAAAACGGCTAAAAAACAGGGGTGATCGAAATCTCAGATTAAGCCATGCGTGAGCATGGTATCTGAGAGGAACTGAGGAGCATAGGGTATCAGGAGCAGGACTGAGCTCCCTTCACAATAAACATAGGCAACAGTGAGGGTACAGTTACTCCAACTAGGCAATTGATCAAGCTCAAATATCTCCACAACTATCAACAACTACAGTATTTACTGCGATTCTTCACAACGTCAACTGATGTAGTCCTCCTTCAGTCACTTTACGTTGTCTATAGCGTCAGCTAGTTTGATTAGCTGCGGAAGGGCGATAAAAAGGTGTAAAAAGGCTAGATAATAAGCGTAATACAACACGCCCGTCGTACAGAAAACCCAGACAGTTCGTTGTAATGTGTAAAGTAACATTCCGACAAAACTCGTCGGCGCAAGGTAGTAACAAGTGGAAAGTTGCGTGTCCGGCTGTCTGTTTGGGCTGAGTCACTTCGCTGGAAGTTTCTCCGTGAGCCCACTAACATTCCACGATCACAAGACTACCGGTATTTGAACAGTCGGCAGTACTGCTGGGCTGTACATACACCTGCGAAGCTTTGGGGAAAATGGGAAAAAGTTAAAGGGTAAGGCCATTGTTAGACTAATTTCTATGGTAGAAGGGCTGTTACGCTAGAACCAATAGTGTCGTGACAACTGTATTGAAGTCTCGCTCTGATTACCTGACCTTGTCTAGGGTCAATAAGCCTCTAAGAAAGGAAGTTGATCAAAATCTTCAAATGATAAAGCATTGAACTGATCCATTCCAGGGTCCCCAATACGTTTGACATTTACAAATTATGACTTCAGCCTCAAATCACCGCTTTAGCGGCTCCAACAAGATTGTAGAGGCTCAGAAAAATCCTGAGGAGATGAGTCAAGTAATTGGGGCAAGTGGGAAGCCTCTTATGGCGATCGCGATTGAGATTTTGGGTATCTATCTTTAACAACTAAACGAAGATGAGTGTCTATGGGAAAAGAACTTGAAATTGAATGCTTTCTGTGAAAAATAGACGAAATAAATATACGAGGTCCTGTTCAGCACTTCCTCTGAGTACCCGCGTTCAAGCTGTGGCTCGAAATCCTTGAGAGAAGGCTCCGTGTGAGAACTTGCCCACTTTTAAGAACTTCAAGGAGTTTTTCATGGACCCGGTTCCACACGATATTCCATTGAGGGTAATGGTATATTCAGTAGGTTGGTCCCAGATAGGCAGTGAAATCACATAAATCGGATTATGGCCTCATACATGCTGCACAATTCCACCCGATTCAGTTGTGGAATGAGAATGCATGTATGAAAATAGATAGGCGATGGGGTTAACAAATATGGCTGTGATGGAAAACTTTAGGGAAGTGCAGGAAACACAGAGGAAGGCCTGGGAAAGAGGTCGAGGGCAACGAAAAAACGAGAAGTCGGCACACGCGACCAAGTCGAATGACCCTATCTGGGCAACAGTGGTGAAAGAATGACTGTGCAATTGTTCAACCACGCATAGCGACAGTCGCCCCGAAGGATTGTGAAATGTGAGTGAGTCATGGTTAGTTTTTTTTGTAAATATCACAACCACTATGCTGGAATGTTCCACGCAGCAAAAGATCGCCCCGATCAAACTTCCTGACTGGGGAATGAAGAATTATGCAGCTTTAGCCCTTTGGAACGACTTCCTCATAGGAAAAAAGGTCCCAGTCAAACTTTACAGAAAATATGTTTCCCTCTTCCTGTTCTCTGAGAGCACCTCCACTTTCCCCAAGTTCAATTCGCGATTTACCTCAAGAAAACTCGCCGAAGAATCTTCCATTGTTCAAGATCAATAGAACTAGACGGTACTACGGTAGCGAAGAGCAGGAAAAAAGACAATTTATTTCTTTTCCTTCGAAACAGCCCACTCACCGCCCGGTTTACATCATTTTCACAAGAGAACTCTCCTCAAGAAATCAACAAAGCCTTCCATTTACCCTGATATGAATCCAAATGTATAAACCCTCATCCTCCTATTTAAGAATTGGCTGAACCCCACCCCCCTATGTCAGAACTTGCCCATTCGCTGTTTTAGCCGTCAACTTAGCATTCATTTCATTTCAGCAACATGTGATCCATGGTAAAAAAAAACTTGGATTGTCAGCTGACTGACTAGCTGCCCACATCAGGCGCCCACGCACTCATGGAACTCTGACAGTCTGGGCATGTAAAAGAACTTTGCTGCATGCCCTACAAATGAAGAACATGGTGCTCAAAGAGCTCCAACTCAGGAAAACTTGCCTCAGTAAGGTGGGGTAAGCCATTTTAGAAATGAGGAGTTCGACGATGATTCAATTGGGACCATGTTTCCTGATAACTTCACGCTTTCATTCAATAATAGACATTATTAATATTCCCTAGGACCCAATGAGGTTCTTTCTAATAGACTGCTACTGATCAGGACGAGACGAAAGAAGGGCGAAACGGTAGTAATGACCATTCCTTGTAGAACGACCTAGATATACGGCATTCTTGTGCTAGATATAGTTTTTTGCACCTCACTACAACGACTACCAAGACCAATCGGTCTTGAATTACTTCTCGTCAGTCCTGTAAAGTTGTTCACCGTATGCCGTTCCAGAACGGACGGCTAGATAACTAGGAAGGGTACGGTGTCGGACCTTGCAATAGCAATGGGCCATTTCCTACAAATCCATTACCTTTCCTCGTATCCCAAAGAACTGAAGCAACAAAAGGGCAAGTTAGGACCAGTACATTTCGCTTGATTACTGGGTAACAGCATACAAACAAAACCGATCACATCGTTATTTGCACTATAAACATCAACAACTGTTAACAGATAGCGAGTCGATTAGGGAGAAAGCTTAGGGAACNAGGGAACGAATGGGAAATGGAAAAGAAAGGAGTTGGACGACAGAGAGGGAATCGACGAGTACCACGCGAACAGCTCAGTGACAAATACATATGTCTGCGGATGAGCTTAGCTCACGCCCGAGGATATCCCCATTCATATTCGGTAAGACTCTACGTTCAAATATTTGCCTATATATTTGATGAATGAACTGAAATTTGAAAAACCGTCACCAAAAATGATAGATGTCCCAGTCCAATTTGCAGACTAGCAATTACTATATTATTGCTACAGTTTCAGAAGAATAGCTGCCCCAAAGAAATTCATGATGAACAATTGCTTTCCCATTGAAAATCGAAGCTGTCAGTTGGCAACCAGTTGTTGTATTGTATAGAAGTCAAAGTCCTACGATGATCAAAAGGTGCTTTCATGCCCTCGGAGAGAAAAAAACACCGCAGACAGACAACAGACAATTTATCATCGCATTGCTCTGGATTCTTTCCATTTGTTTGAACATTTCTTGAATAAAATAGCTTGGCGAATACCGTAACCCACAAAACGGCCCTACGAATACCTCTACTAGGCTAAGTAAGTAGAAATCCTGTCCCGACCACCCGATCCCTAAAGACCTTTGCATCACCAAGATTCCCATCCATTTTTATTATTTGCCAATACAGAAGTTATCCCGATTCCGAGTGAAATTTTCCGTCCTCCTACCAAGGAATACTATCGATTGTCCTGAATTGCTCCCGTTTGGGATGAGGAGAGCGCAGCCTCAAGAGCAAAAAGTAAGCCAGATGAAGGCAGTGATGGACGTGGCCATGACATTTCTAGTCAGGGAATCAAGAGCCTGGCCCCTTTAAGTTTTTGTCGTTGCCTCGACAATTAACAAAGGACATTTCGTTTCCTGGAATTTCAACGGCTCATGCCTTTGCTCGGAATGGTGGCGGAGGCTCCCAGAAAGCCATCATCGCTGGCTGTGGATGATTACAGCCAACTTATCTTGGGATCTGTGGGAAGGAGATGGTTTCGTGGGGCTGAAAGAGCAGTAGAATATTTTCAAGATTGCCAGCTATCCCAGCAGGTACCGGCAGGTCGGAAAGGATGTGAATTGGGACCGAAGGTGGTGCATGAAACGAAGCAGAAAGTCAATAACAGTCTGCACAGGGTACCTGTTTTTCCGAAATTGCAATCAAACATCCGTCGTCAAGAATTACGAGTTGTAATACTCTAAAGTGAAGTGAAAGGGCGTTTAGAGAGGCGATTCTTGTATAACGCAAGAAGTGATTGTTGAATGGGAGACTCTTGGCAGGTGTTGACTATATAGTTCGTTGGAAAGGTGAAGAGCCAAAAGATAGGGTGCATTTTCATCTTGTGAACGTTGCATTACCGATAGTGCTACGGCTATAAAACACCTTATCATCCCTACCTGCTCAACCCGCTTCGGTATGATCAAGCGAGAGAAAAACAGCTATTCGATGACCATCGAGCAAAAGCAGTCACTTTTGGGAGTTCCCTGGCAAGGAAGGGAGTATACCTCATGAAGGAAGCTATCGATTTTAAAGAATCAGTCAGTTTACCACTTTGTCTCGAAGGACAACTGGCTGTTAGCAAGCAGTTGAAGTAGGCTGAGTGGTGCTTTAACATTATTAGAAGCATATGACTTCAACGGACAGCTCCAACTGCGACCGATCCGAAAAGATCAACTTAACCGTTTGGTGGAAGTATACGAGATCCCTTTACAATATGAGAGGAAATGGGTAGGGGACGAAAAGTTGGCTGGGACTGACATGTATGAACGTAAGGGATCGACTGTGAGCGAATGCCTATATCGGTGTTAGTGCTGGCTGACAAACTGGAGTAGGCATCCCGTGGTCCAGATAAATACGCCGGGAAATGACGAGACTTGGAAAGACTTTTTGATCCATGAATACCAAACTTAGGTGGCTAATAGATGAGCTTGGGGTTCCCATCGATGGCCTGNTGCCGGACCATCTTAACAAAATCTTGGGGCAGAGAGCTAAAGATATTGACGAACGCCTGCAAAGTTTTCAATGAACAATGGAGAAGCTGCAAACCAAGTAGCCCAGTAACTGAATGGATGCAAAGGACCAAATGAAAAAGGACAATGATTGACCAGCCAGCTATAATCGGTCCACCTCAGCCTGACACGGCATCGTGACGGAAGGCGATCCCGATACGGCCAATGAGTCCAGTCGACGTGGGAATTCATTATGTGCAGCTGAACCAATGAATTTCATGCGTTCAGCCATTCTCTGGGTAGCAGTATTTATTAGTTCGGAGGGTTTCATGGGAAAAGATCAATCTTTGCGGGACCATCCTGCAAAGAGCAAGTCAATGAGGTATTGCCAGTGAAGTGGAAAAACGAAAATTCCTCCCACCGTCAAGGTCAGGGCAGCATAGTATTGGGCATGCAGAATAAACAGGAATAATCGAAGGGATGGACACACACCTATGCAGTGGCCTAAAAATAATCCGCTGCTGTCTTCATGACTCCGTTGTCATCAGAGGAGAGTCGAAAACAATTCGGAAGGGCACGCCTGTAGAATGAATCAATTCGCAGCCCTTGTCCAAAGTATTGACCCAGAAATGAGAAATTTTCGAATTTTTGAAGAAAACAAAATGGATGGGGCCAGCAGAGAAAGACAATAAGCCGGCGGCATCCATACATCGATACATCTACGTGGCTGTGATGGTTTCGAAATGCAAAGGAGGAACGAGGCGTGGAGGAGGGGCGGCGCTGCAGTGGGATCCGGGCTGCCTTGCAATCGAACGATCGACGCTCCGGCTTGGCAGACAGGACCATAAACAACATATTAATGGGGATTAATTAAAGGCTGAATAGCCTATGATAGTAGCAATCATTCCCGGGAACCAGATGTAGGACAACGAATGGTCGAGATGGATCAGTACCGAAAAAAACGATGTGCATCTGATTTTCGATCTGAATCAAAAAATCAATTCAATCGGCATGTACAATGAGTCCCTATTGAGAACAGTGATTTGATCCTCCCAAAAATCCGATTGATGTAAATTCCAGATCATGCAGGAGTAGAATGCAGAGCTGGGCTGAACAGAACTCCATCAACCAACGGCTTCGGGGATACCTAGGTAAAAGGCGTACTGCGGAAGTTTTGCTAAAATTTCGATCCTTTGATACAGCTAAAGGTCTAGGGTGGTTGATTCCCTCCTTCGCTACAATACTTTTGGCGAACGACGTTGTAGTGCAGGAATTTGTCGCTCACTGCGAACAACGCGAGCGAGCAGGTGAGGATTCGCCCACTTTGCAAGAAGGTGCCGTTGTCTCAGCAGGGTGATGGGCCATGAGTGCGTCTTTTGATATCGTGTCTGTTACGCAAGCACATAAACAAGCCATTAGACACTTAGAATCGAAAGCTTCAAAACGTAATCTCCCAAATGCCTATCTGCATATTGCAAATGTCTTCCCAAGAAGTCCCAAATCGATTGGATGGACCTACAAATGGTCCCAAAACGATTAGAAGGCCGTACAAAATCAAACCCTCAGAAAGGGAAAACGTCTCATTGTTGGAGTAGCTACTGCGATTGTCGTGGAATTGGTCTGTACCGAGATATGGGCACAGCGATGGATGAGATGAAAAAGCGTAACTGCGCCACTCATGTGCCGCCCATGTGGAAAGGCAACGATCCTCAGAAAAACCTTCTGCGACTGCGGTCTGAGAGCATTCAGCGGCTGATGGAGGACGAATCAATGGTGGCAGACTATTCAGCAAGAATAGCCTTGGTGAATTATACAAAAATCCTGATTATGCAGTTTGAGAGACAGGTTAGCCGGGAGGCTGATCGTATAAATACAGTATGACTTTTGTTAAAATGCGCTGTTTCTAACAGAGCTGGAAATAGGCCACTTTTAGGATAACTACGGAAGAGTAAGTAGTTGGGTGGGCGCCAATCGACGTGCCCAGTCAGACCATCTGAAGACAGTCCTGGTCTGTAGGAACGAGGAACACAAGTGGGAAGACTGCATTGGCTTTGTATAGGGGAACTGGGCAGAAGTAGTGGCAAGGATTACGGAAGTGGTATAGGCAATGAATAGAGCAGGAGAATGTACTGATTCCCAGGCTCATCATTCCTCGTGCAAAGAAGAATCCACAGAATCTTCATTAGCTCCTGTGGAGGTATATGTCGCCCGAATGTGCCCCCAACGGGCGTTACCGTACCCGTCATGCATGGAGCGCACATTGCTCCAATGGGTGCAAGCGTTCCAGTGAATTATGCTAATAGCCCTATTGGAAAGTTCTCGTCGAACCCATTCAATTAACTCGTTTCTTGCTCGGCTTTGGACTGTAGGGGAAATCGTCTACATAGTTACTTGGAATATGACTATTGACTGCTTCCTGCGCCGACCAAAAAGGAGGCATCTCATATGAATCCAGAGGCTTCTACGGAAATCAGCATTACTGGAACGATAAAAAGAACCTAATTAAACTCTGATACATATCAGTGCTCCTCAGAGAAAATCGAGTTCAACCAAATTTTGGGGAGGGAATCGAAGTTAAGTGATACATCCCCATGAAGAGCAAGTGTAGAAAGGAAACATTGGCCTCTGAGCGTTTTCCTGCTCAAGATTCGAACCTAAGAGTGCCGAAAAGTTGGATTCCGGGGCTATGCAGCAATGAGCACCCACTTTGTTAATTGAATGTTAAAATTTAAAGAAAAATAACATGCAGAAAGGGGGAAATATTGATTAGGGCAACGACAGGGCCCCATTTCGTGTTAGCCAAGACCTTGGGGCGGTTCTTCCTGTGCAAGAACACATCACGAACACATTCAGAGTGCAACAAACGAACAAATACAGAACGGCGACTGAACAGAAAAAGAACTAAGCCATGCCTCATCGCTGTCGTAGTCGTGGTCGATCCCATGATACGGTGAAAAAGCATTGGGTAATGAAGAATCGAATTCGCATTTGGTTCGTTCAAGTATATGGATTTCTCCTTCGTCTGCCATTCTAAAAGAACGTCTTCCAACGAGCAGAAAACCGGCGTCCAGCTCCAAATTACCCTGCAATATAGGCATGCTGCACGCACACAACGACCACCGCACACACAGTATTATTGTAATTATGCTTGGCTACATATGTAGTTGCTAATTGATTCTGCACTAATAAGCTGACAAGGTGCTGACAGATGAACAGAGAAAACAAAAACATAAAATGTTAGATCGATCGCGCCAAATGATGCTGTCTACATGCACATAATTGCACCATTTCGCCCAGACGGCAGTAGTTTGGGGGTTTAATATTGCATGTAAATGATAGGACATAAACCTTTACAAGGCCCAACTCTTTGAATAAAAATTATGAACACTGAAGTCAATAGGACATTTACAGTATTCCAACCTATGCTATGAAATCTCGTAGAATGAGAACTTGGGTAGACTACGAAGCTCACATCTGCCTTCCCAAGTATTTCGACAGATTTCATGCGGCTGACGAGACATACTGATAGGATTTCATCAAAGCTTTGACTTTCTAAGCTTTCTAAAATCTCTTGCTCCCAGGCTAAAACCTAATTCTGCTTATGTACTTCCACTATGAAGGTTTGGGTAAAGATGAAGGGAGGGGAAGACAAGGAAAATAGACATGATAGAGAGAACAGATAAATCTACTTGCGCTGCCATGACCATGGTAAACTTCGCTCAGTTCAGAATTTTCCCTGATAGCCTGAAAATTCCTTCGCCGTTAGGTAGTCCAGCTCCGTAGTAAGTAGTAGACTGAGGACCAACAAAATTGCCGAATTAACTGATGAAATTTGAAGGATTTGGATGACTATTCAGCCCTATGCAATCTCGTTGAGGGAAGTAAATGAGTACTTTTTTAAGACATATTGACTTTGACAAGATCTAATTTGAGACTGATTAATTGTCAGAACCCCTAATCGTTTTTGGACGTCATTTCGTCGTTCTCATTTTCCTCTCTGTGCTTTGCCATTGCAAGCACAATCGGCGCATTACATTGATGGCTGTGTTCTGATGAAATTACTCTTCCAACCAGGATCTACAACTCTCGAAATTCAGAAATTCCGAAAAACTTCAACGAACCAGAAAACTTGGATCTTATGTCCAACGTTTAAGCCAAATACATTCAAAAATGTAACAGTGTAGAATGAGGTAGTGAGAAATTATTGGAGTCCAGTTCCTGTTCATAGGTGAAAAGGATCATAGAATCAAAACGAATTGAGCAAAACAACGTAACTGCAAATTATTAACAAATTTCCTAGTGTGCTAGCGAATCAATTCAATCTTGATGTAATTCTTTAGGTTGACGTTCGTGAATTTCAATGCCAATTCACGAAAGGGCCCAAATGATGTTGATTATCACCGCCGACATCCTTGATATAAGATTGTCACGGTCTCTCGAACTTATGCGGGAATGACACATAGCTTCGAAAGTGCTCCTCAGGGTCTTTCTACCCGCACAAGGTTGTTTTCAATATTCCCTCATCTTTTATTACTACATCATATTGGTTCTATGAAAACAAAGCAAGGAATTTTCATTTTTCCAGACGAGTTTGTTACCAATTACCCGACCAGAGAGGATAGGAAGACTCGGGTGCTCTACCTCTTGCAAATATCACTACTACCGATAGGGTCGGTATAGATAGTTCAATAGTCTTCAGCCGGGCAATATATCACAATTACAAAGTCTTCAATAAAGAACCAAATGACAGATAATTCATCAAATGAAGGCAGGCAATGATCATGGTGCACCAATGTAGTTGTATCATAAGAAAAGTGGAGCCACTTGGCTCAAAAGGCTCGAGTCTGAGCAGCAGCGAATCGATGGACGGATTGAGACATTTTCACACGCAGCGAATGAGGAAACGAGAAAGTCATTTTAATATGCACCAAGTGTTTTCGATTGTTAGGGGAATTCGAACAAACAACGAGCCCATACAACATTTTCTCAGAATCGAACGATATTAGAGCCAGAAACTCGAAAACAAATACCAAAAGATGAATTTAGAATGACCGTAGATGGATTGCTACGTAATTACTTTGCTCCTCGCTAGGATAACAAATGACAGCGAGCTTTCCAATATTTACAGCAAGAGAAAGGTATTCGCCTAGGGATTTTTATAGAAAACCAGTTGTTTGGGAGGAGACCCAGCAATTATGGGCACTACCTATCACTGTCACGATCTATTATATAAAATCGAAAACAAATTTGTAAGACGAGTACTTCAAAATTTGCAATTCATAGAAGAGATGGAACAACTGTGCAGGGAAACCACAAGCAGCGCTGCTACACCAATAAATTGGGAACCATCCCCACACGATTTTTCTCATGCCGACCTAATATTTCATCCCTTTGCAGGAGTTAAAAAGTTGTTTTTGGTCGGCTACTTTGCATTACTCTCGCAGGAAAAAATACAGTAATAATAAGTACAGTAATCCGCTGAAGTGGATTAGAGTAAGTAGCAGAGAAGGCACATCCCATAAAAGAAATTACCCATTTTGGTAAACGACGAGCGGAAATCACGAACCGTCCAAGCAGAAGACTCATAAGATTCGGAACCGAGCATGTAGCTCCGCTCTATTCTTATTTCCTAGCCAATAAAGCCCCAGAATACATTCCTATATACATCAACGACCCAGTAACCTTAAAGCAGCCTACAAAATATTCCAGAAATCCAAAGAAAACCAGAAGGGAAGGGAAGGGAGGACGTGCTCGTATTGATCGCTCTTGCAATTGCGTTTTGTATTTTAACCCTTTGACGATAATGCGGATTTGGACATGACGGGCCCAGGAGACTACGCTTTCCTCCTTCCGGCGAGACTGGCCCCCACCGGTGCGTGGCACTGTCCTAGCAGGAGATTCGTTCACTGGCTTAGTGAATTTAGCTATTGGTAAGGAACACGAAAGTATGGTGGCACCCAAAATCAGGTGACAATGTCCCATGCGCCAGACGTAGTGGCACTTACCGGTGGGTGCCGTTGTCATCAAAGGTTAAACAACACAATGCAAAATCGTAATGTTAGATGAATGTGAATTTTTTGCAGCCAAAGAATTACTGAGAGGAGCGGATAGGAGAAAAAAAAAACAGATTTCCACATCGCCCGTCCCTCGCAAGTTTCGCTGGCACTAACCGAGCAGTTTCGAAAAGGAGAGCGAATGGTGAATGTCTTGACTGGGTATTGTAGCGACTCCGATTGTTAACGCGGTACATCCGCTTACACAGAGCTGCCTGCTCCTTTGAACGTGATGAGCCATCTTTTTCGACCACTTATGCTGACGGATTACTTCGAATCACGATTCCACCAATTTTGCTAATCGAGGTTACCCAGAGAAGTATCGAGCGTGGTCATCCTCGAGTGTTGCTGCATTTACTCGACCTTTCCGCACCCCAAACTCCTCCCACCCCCATCTTGATATCCCAAACTCAAGCAATGGGACTTCCACTGATAATGCGAAAGACCGCATAAACGTTCACCACAAAAGACAAAGTTGTTTATTATGTGGAGGTCTATTCGCAGACTATGAATGCAGCTTGAATGAACATTCTCTCAGGAGGGCCTTTCTTGGACAATTCCCATGAGAAACGTGTTGAACCCCTCGGACAAAGGAGGAACGACTCTCTAAGGAGAAGCCAAATTATGGAGTTCTTCTTGTTTACTGCATCGATACTCATCATAAATTGATATGTTCGATGATAACTCGAAATCACCTCTTATCGGACGAGTATATCTCACTGACTTGGCCATCGACACTTTGGCGTCCGTCTGATTTCCTTAGCAGGTCCCTATTCAACACCAGTTGGCCTCTTGTAATTTACCACCTTTATAACCATATAACTAGACTTCCTTAGCACTATAAGGTGGCCAAACTCGCTTTCGAGTCAGATTCCACGAGCGGTACAAAAAAATGATTACTCTAAACGAAGTCGTTTCCACAACCCTCTGTGATCACCTGAATTCTCGCTTCCTGAGTGGGGGAAGGGGGGGGGGGGGGGGG